>JASCZW010001213.1:0-126638 GCA_034211315.2 Aedes japonicus
TGGAATCGCAAACTATTTCTCCCCGTCAACTAAACCCGTCCTTTTCAGGACGACCAAATCAGTTTATTAACTAAAGAGTTTGTTTGGATGAATTTTTCTCTTGTGCTGTTTGTAATTGAACATAGCATTCATTAAACGCCGCGTCCCGGGGTATATCACAAAGAACGTTGAACAACTAACGAATTAAATTCTAGAAGGGATAATTCGAGCCGAACTGCGACACGTCAGAGACCAACCATGTGGTTGATTTCGTTGTAGTTCCTAGCAGATTAGTTGCTGGCAGTAGCAAGCAAATTAGGCATATTTCTTTTAAAAAAATTATCCATCTAGCGTGCACTAATTAAAACTAATTATTATGGCGCAATAACAAAAGTTCGGCCCCTTTGATGCAATTTTTATCACATTGACTACGTTGGTACCGCCTTCTTTGGTGGAATAGTATCCGACGCCATTACCAGCTCTTAGCAGAACATTTGATTCAGTCTTACGGTAGTCAAAGTTCTGTGCACAGCAAAATCTGCTGTTGCAACGCAGTAGGCGAGCGAGTACACTGTAGGATGCACTGGTGAGTAGTCGTTATCCAGAGAGGTTGGTGCAGTTGGGTATTTGGGCCGATACTCCCACCAACCTCCCGTCAATGCGCTGCGAGAAAGAAGGCTGCTTAAGCCTACGAGTAGATGGGAAAAAGCCGCCCGTGACAACAACGGGACAAGAATCAGCCCACGTCACCTGCAGATCGCCACCCGCACTGACGAGGAGCTGATGCAAGAAAACCCAAGTTCAATCGCGAACAATGTTTCCTTCCCGTCAACTATATCCGTCCTTTTCAGTACGACCAAATCAGCTTGCTTATTAAAGGGTTTGTTTGGTTGAATATTTCTATTGGGCTGTTAGAAATTTCAATCATTCGATAGGAATCAAATAATTTTGAGAAAGTGAAATGTCGCAGCATATGGCTGCAAGTATGTGGTTCCATAGTTATCTTCTACGCGTTAAAGATTGTGGCCCTCTCAACCATCGTAGAAAATACAACCAGGGCCGTATCATTATTAAAACCAAAAGGTCCTTTTTATGGCCACCAAATACTAACTAATGAGTTAACTATAGAATTTTCTTACATATTTACTTCCCAATGCTGGTCTATCGTTCAATTGGCACTATTTCGGCCAAGATCGTCTATAAAAGACTTTGAATCCCCAAACAGACCACAATCATCTGCAGCAAGGGTTTGGAAAAAGAAAACGTATAGCACCTTATCTACCGGGTGCTGAAGCATTTTAACCCGATTCGGTCGTTTCCTCCAAAGCGATAGGCATTATGAACAGCTTCGCAAACAGCTTCCGAGCGGATTGAAATCAATTGGCGGATAGCCCTGACGTCTCTGGAAATTCAAACCGCCTTTCGATCATGCTGCCGGGAGAGCTAGCTAAACCCGGGGTTTCACGAGGTTAAACAGTTACATGACGAAATGAGGTGGTGGCCGTAGCTGTTCCCTTGAACCCAAAGTGGCCCTTTTCAGGGCCATCAAAACAACTGGAAAGAGAGTTGACATGTCTTTGGGAGTGTTGGGGGCTTGGTTTTGGGTTGTTTGATTGCGAAAAATATCTTTCGTGTGCCGAAGCCGTAATATTTTCGATATTAGCAGTGTTGTACACACATAGGCCTAGTAGAAACTGGATGCAATTGGAGGTGAACGAAATCAGCTACTTGGGTAAAAGTTTCCCAAATGACCGACAACTCATTTGCACTACAAGGTATATTACGTGATATAGAGCATCTTGATATCATATGTCATACATTTTTAGTGAAAGCAAGATGTATGAATGTAGATACCAAGACAGGCTATATCAATAAAAGTTGAAGTGCGAAATGTTTAGTGTATGGGAATTAGATTTGGAAGGAAACCAATTTCGGAAACCCTTTAAACAATCAAGCAATCTAGATTGCACATTGCTTTGTAGTCCTACGTCAACTTTGCGTACAACCCCATTGGGCTGTCCCTTCTAGTTTTTTCAACTAGCAATAATCGCACCTCGGTAGTACCTCATTGGATGCGATCACTGCGCAAAGTTAAACACCATTTGAAGCCCTCAATAAATGTATGTGTGATTAAACGAATTCTCTCCACTACACAACATTCGCTACAGGAACTATCACTATTCTGGTATCAATAACATTAGGATTACTTAGCTTCATTCCATCTGATCCCATATCCGATCCAAAAAGTCCGAACGGCAACCAGCAACGAACAATACACATCATCACCACCAGCTGAAAAATGCACGGGTAACGTTTACTTCACACTACCACAACCGCTCCTCTATCCGCGGTGCTTTTCCTGGTTTTAATCAAAACGAGATGAAAATGAATCGTCCGACTTCCGTTTCTTGCTGGTTTCACAAATAGAGAGCGTTCAGAAAACAAATTCACTATACACTTTGAAAAATCTTATATTAAATTAAAAATAAAACGAGACAAAATGACAAGGAAAAAATTTTCAAGTCATGCTTCGAGCACCGCATACTACGCCTCCTCTTCTCCTCCAGGAACATCCAAAAGGATTTTCTTTATGTGAAAAAAGGTAGGTTATATCAGAGACCGCGCCTACACTGAGAAAATTTATCGTATGACCGTCATAAGATACACTTATGAAATTTCGACATAAGGAAAAACTTTGAAAATCATAAGATGTACTTATGAATTGACAACAGTGACTTTGTTGATTTTTTTCATAATATGGTCTTTGATTTTTCATAAGATAATCTTATGAAGGAGCCTCTATTCTATTTTGAGAATTTTATAAGAAATTCTAATGAAGTTTTATTTCTATTTTGGCCCATGTTTATGATTCATAACACCGATTTTCAAAAAACGGATCGATGCAGAAACCCATTTTCCCAAAGTGCTAGTTTGTTTACAGCATAAACGTGCGTTTTGCAGGATCGGTATAATGCATGTAAGACATGTTGCTATTATCGTGCAATTAAAAGAGATTAGAATATTCTAATAATCGAAAATAAATTTATTTCTATATAAAAATTAATTGCTTTTCATGCATTTCATGCTCTCTGAAGGGGGACCATCTATTGTATCAATATGTATAAGATTTAGTACATTTAAACGCTCTACAGCTGCTGTGGCAAAATAATGTTCATTTTTAAACAATATCTTACCTTTTACCGAGCTTTAAACGGAAACATAAATCGGTAGGTCTGACACCAATTCACTTTCGATAGCCATTTTTCTTTTTCACGGCACTTGAGTTTTTTTTCACATTGATGTGACACACGGATTTCATAAGAGCGCTTATGAAATAGAATATAAGGTCTTATGAATTTAGTTCAGATCGTGTTAAATTCATAATAATCATGATGAAAACACGAAAAAATAATAAAATACCTCTTCATAAGTTAGATCTTATGAAAATCATAAGCAGTTTTTGCCTGAGTGTAGTATTTCCACAGGTCTCGTGTTCTCGTAGGACTGCGTTAGTGTATAGTAATAATGGTATCATCTTATTTATGCGTATCATAAGGGAATGTTCATAAACCACGTAGACCGAAATTGGACACTTTCAAACCACCCCCCCCCCCCTCCCCCATCGTAGACTTTCGTAGACTTTTTCCAACCACCCCCCCCCCCCCCTTAAAGTCTACGTAGACTTTATCACATTATTTTTTTTAATTTATGGACAATGTTCTAAATGTGGTTGTGCCAGTTTGAGCAACGGTTTATGAAATAAAACTCAAACAATCAGGTTATTCAGTTTTTCATTTTTATTTTGTTTCATAAAAAATTGGCATAAATTAAATATAACAACAATCTATTATGCAAATGCTAAAGATGCCCACACCCTGGCTGCTTAAACCAATAATTAATCAGTGGAAGTTCCCTAGTAGCACCCATGTTGCCATTAAGTTGAGAAGACATATATGTGCTTTTGTTAGTCAGAATCAAGTTTCTGCAACTAATTATGATCGTGGTGTGCTACTAGGGTTCTGGTGGAATTGTCTCTTGGATGTCAAGACCAATGATTTTGACAAAACGTGATTCTATCCGTAGAACTTCCGTAGCTTCGTTCTCGTCGACCTCACAAAGAATTTCTTCCTGGTGTTGCTACAGAATCTTGAGTGGCCTTATTTTCTTCGACGAAATATCTGCCTTGTGGATGCTTTTGCGTTGATCTGCGTTCACTTTTGTCGCAAAATGCAATCCACAATTTTTGTTTTTCCTTTAGATATAAAGTTCAGTTTATTTTCTTTTAAAGTTTTCCAAAGCAAGTTGACGTCTTCCCAGACCTCCTAATGTATTTTCTAATTTGTTTCACATGCGCTAAAACCCTCTACTAAATGTTTGCCAAATGGGAGCAAGTTAACTATCAAATATCATCTCATTCACGTATAAATGATAATACTCAATGCCCTAGTAGCACACTTGTTGCAAACAAGTCAATGTAACTGATATGTGACTCTATTAAGTCACAATCAAGTTTATGCAACCAATTATGAGAGATGTGTTGTGGGGGCGACCCCGGCGTAGTGGTTAACATCCATACCTCTCACGCCAAAGTCACGAGTTCGAATCTCACCCCTGGACAAGTTACAAAAATACCTAAAAGGGATTTGATCGACTACGATGGGACATGAGCCAGCCCAGAGCTGAAAATCTCGATAATAAAGGAAAAAATAGAGATGTGTTGCTTGGATGGTTGAAATCATAATCTACACACTTAGAAAATTTTACAGTATTCGGTAATTTTTTACCGAACTTTCAACAGATGAACAGTTCGGTAATCCAATTTAACGGACTTCGGTAAAATTTGACAAGTTCCGGTAATTTTTTTACCGGAATACTGTAAAATTTCTCCGAAACCCGGTAAATTCGATTACCGAACGTTCAGCTGTTGAAAGTTCGGTAAAAAATTACCGAATACAGTAAAATTTTCTAAGTGTGTAACTATTGTGTTGATACCATGCATTCGATCTATAGATGATGTAAAAAACACGAATAGAGAAACAACCAACACGCTCAAATTACTGTCTCTTGTTATCCCTTTTTTCCTCTCGAAAAGATAATTAGAGACAATATTATTAGCGTGTAGCATTAAACTCCGTTCAGATTGCAACCTAAATTACGATCTTGATATCAAATGCCACGCAAATTATTTTTGATGAAAACTTAAGCCTGCAACGTTAATTTCGGACACTTTTATTTTCGTGTAGATTTTGAATTATTTCCCGGATTGCTGAAACGTTTCACTCATGTGACAGTTGAAACTCTCCACTTTAGGTACAATATGTTTACATTCTTGTTACATTCAGTAAAATGGCGTCGAACCAAGTGGGCACGCATTTTTTACGAACGACAGCGAAACACGAATTTATCGGTACGCGATCCTGCCAAGAAACTCCAGTCTGTTTTGTCACTATGCGATATCCGTCCTGAAATGGTATAGGGTACAAGAGGTCAAATACGTGTCAAAAACAGCATATCCACCAAACTGTCCAGAACCTCGCCCAATAGAGAAGTACTGGGCTCTAGTTAAGCAGAAACTCTTCGAAACTAAGAAGAAATCAAATGGCACCGACGATTTCATGAGAAGATGAAGAATCGTTACGGCGGGCGTTTCCGAGGATACCGTCCGGAACCTGATCGCAGGTGTACCACAGAAAGTTTGAGAATTTTACAGAAAGAAGGATTACACCCAGTAGCAAAAAAAAAGCCGAGCAAAATTTTCTTCCAAAAAACGCGTTGTTCAATCTTCTGTAACTTTGTCAATTATTAATATATTTGGCTAAAATTTTGACAAGGTTATAAATAATGTTTTGACCTTATGTGACCAAAATTTTATTTTGATAAAATTTATAAATTTGAAGTTATCATAACATATGTGAAAAAAGTCATTTTGGACATACCAATTTCAAAAAACCGTATTTCTGTGAAAAATTTAGGTAGCATATTAAAAATTTCTTCATGACTTGAAAAAGCCGAGGCGTTGTCATCATACAGGTTTGGGCCGAATTGATAAGATGAATTCACCTCGGCTTTGTATTTGCACCGATAGTTCAGCGTGGTCAATATTGGGTGAACAAGGAAAATACTCATGTTGGAGCCTCAACTTTGACGCCAACTGTAGTCCAAACCACTTAATGGAAACAGTTCAAATTTTGTCCACATAAATTTCTGTATTTTTTTAAGTCATGGAGAAATTTTTTATATGCTACCTAAATTTTTCACAAAAAACCGTTTTTTGAAATTGTTATGTCCAAAATGACTTTTTCACATATGTTATGATAACTTCAAATTTATAAACCTTATCAACATAAAACTTTGGTCACATAAGGTCAAAACTTGTCAAAATTTCAGCCAAATATATTGATAATTGACAAAGTTACAGAAGGTTGAACAACGTGTTTTTTGGAAGAAATTTTTGCTCGGCTTTTTTTTGCTACTGAGTGTAACATCTTAATCAACTGTTTCTAATGTAGATATAAATCTATTATTGTGAAATAAACAATCGGTTTTTTAAATAATGTGTAAATTTTGTTTTGCTTCTATTATTCAGTCTTTAGATGAATAGATGCTAGTGTGGAGATAGTCTATATAAGGTTATATAGGTTGTAGTGTGAACGGCATGTTATGCTCAATTATTTAATTAGCTGCCATATTATGCTGATTTGATGTATTGATTCAATTTTTACAAAGTTCAGGGCTCGAAACTGTGTGCTTCTCTGAGCAAACTTGTTAAAACTGGAACATGTTAGCATTTGAGCTCAATCCAGGACTAAGATAACCAAGATTCATAGAATAAATAAATTAAATTTAGAACGCAACCAGTAGAATCCACAATAAACGTACAAATTGTAATATGTTGAAAATAAACATAATATGATTTAAATTTCAAACATCGATGTCACTTCCCATGCAGCACACTACGACCGTTATTAGTTGTAGTAACTTGATTATGACTTAGCAAGTCATATTTATGATATCTCAACCGAATGGCAACAAGTGTGCTACTAGGGTTGGTTTTAAACATAAAATATGTTAGAAAGAAAGCAAGTTTATGTTTGCGGCCAAAACAATCTAATTTTATGTTTGGATTTACCTGGAATATGTTTGTTATGACCGTATTTTTCTCTGCGTATAGGGTTTGAATATCCGTTTTGCAGAGACAAAAAAAAATGTCTACGTAGACTTTTGGTATATCCCCCCTTCCCCCATCGTAAATAAACGTAGACTTTTTCGAACCCCCCCCCCCCCCCCTTAATTGTCTACGTAGTTTATGAACAGCCCCTAAGACATATGGCTGGATAATATCAAAATGTTTTTATTTTTTTTTTTTTTAGCTTAATAAACAAAAATTAGTTCGGGTTTAATAAAAATCTCTTTCGAATCTTCCAATCTCAACTGAATACCTCAAACAATCTAGAATGTACTATTTTTGATAATATGCAAAGGTTTTTAAGGATAAAATTTCAGCAGGTAAATTTGGCCAGCTGGACACCTTAATGTGCTGTATTCAATTCGGATAGTAGTTTAATAAACTCTTCGTCGCTGTGAATGGCCGATGGCAAGATACTTGGGATGATTCTACTAATCTAGTTGGGGAACGTCCATTAATTACGTCACGCAAAAAATGACTTTTTATAACCCCCCCCCCCCCCTTGTCACGTTTTTTGTATGGACCTTCAATTTTTTTTTGTATGGATCGTCACGTTTTCTCAAACCCCCCCTCCCCCCTTTTGCGTGACGTAATTAATGGACCTTCCCTTGTCATAAACGTCGTTTTGTACTGGGAGGTGCCCGGCTCCGGTAAGGCGTATCGATTTTTACAACACATTTCCACGCCATTAGGTTGAGCGGGGAAACATGCTAATCTTTGCAGCGCTTCCTTCTGGTTTATAGATGAGCCATTTCGGTTGCGCATGGTATTTCCACAGGTCTCGTGTTTCGCATTTAGGTCACCGGCGATGATAATCTGTCCTTGTCTGCGAGTTAGTTTGCGAATGTCGTTTCGTAGCACCGCTTGCGGTGCTGGCTTGCTTTCGACAATAGTCCGTGATGATGGTGATAGGGCCGACGGTAGATTCGGCTTCAACTCCGATGGCTTCGATAGACTGCAGCTGGAAGCTTGGAAGCTTGGAAGCATGTGCCAGTTGATGTTGTTACGCAGGGCGATCGCAACTCCTCCTCCATTAAAGCCGCTTCGATCAAGGCGCACAATCCGGTATCCTGGGATGAAAACGCCGAGTTCCGGCTTGAGATGTGTCTCGGTGATGATGGCGATGTCGATGGCGTTCCTGTTAAGCAAGTCACCGAGCTCAATTGTTTTGTTCCGGATGGAACCAGCATTCCAATTGAGGATGCTGATGGTGTGACTACGGCCCATGCTTGCATAGGAACTTCATCGTCACGGATGTGGCAGCTTTGAGCTGTTCCTCCTGCGAGCGGAAGGAACGTAGTGGGCGGTAGAGATCTTGAACAAACTCGACAATTTGCTGTCCTTCGACCGGTGGTTGCGTGGAGGTACTGCAACTCGGATTGCCACAGCCTGGAAGAGGAGCCGGGTTGGGGGCGGGGCGGCTGCCGCGAATCGATTATGAACGGAAGCTGACGGGCGGTTTGCATGACACGCAATCGCGAGAAAGCGGCGAAAGGGATAAACGGGAAAAAAAACTTTTATTACGAGAGACACATCCGTATGTATCGCTTGTTCGGACTGAATGGGGTCAAAATTTTTGCTATGAGCTGGTATGTGATGGCATCAGATAGTATTGCACAAAAGAAGACGGTACCAACGAAGGCAATGTGATACAAATCGCATCAAAGGGGGCGAACATTAGTCAATGTGCCACTATAATTAGTGCCAATTAGAGCACGTTTGCAACATTTCATGCGTCATAGAACAATGTCTGCAATCTTTCATGCAACATGATAGATTCAGGCGTTATCTGGCTTAAATTTACAAGAAATATTCCATTATTTTCTTCCAAATCTAGGATTCCCTTTATGTGCATTATATGACGCAGAAAATTCAATGTTTCTTTTTATCTGTGCTCTCAACGGTCGCTATTCCTCGTTATTTCCCTTTAAGGTTTGTGAGTGTCTGCATCAGATAAGCCATTGATAATGAACGTCTGGTGAGATAAGCAATTTACTTGGAACGTTAGATGCAATTGGTGAGATGCAATTTTGAATTATCTTTTCTTAGATTTCTGTCCGACACAGTAACCTATATATTGGAACAACCTTGACCTAGGCAAAGTTTTAATCAGTTTAAGAATGTCGGTCTATTATGTCTTATCTAAAACGTGATGATGATTACCTAAATCAATTTCGCTTATTGGTCATCGTGCGAATACTTACTCATACAGAAATTCATGTTGATGTTCCTTTGGACTATTGGAAAAATAGCCGGTGTTGAAATTAACCGTTGACTTTTAAAATGCATTGTGTCGCACAAAGCTGATCGTCATTTTGTCGTTGTTATAGGAGATTAAATGCCCTACTTTTTATAACACGGCTGTAGTGAACTAATGGCACAGCTTTGAGAAATAATGGCGACCATTTTGCACCTTTAAAAAAGTCCTAGATTCAACCTTAGAATAAACACAAACATACGCTTGGGCAGATTCCACTTTTCTCTTTTCTTTGCTCCGATAGTTGTGGGCGCCGGCTTACGGTTGTAAAAACAATTTACACTGTATAAAATATAATAAATATGGGAAAACTATACGCTAGGTACACTTGTGGGTAACGAATGTAGAAGAGCGCGTTCGATTTCAACTATACTATACAACTATCTTTATTTCATCGACTAGGTCTGCTTTTAGATTTTGTCAAACAATTGAATTCATATAATTCAATAGGAAGCATGGTCAATAATATTCAAATACAAAAGAGGCGGAAACTATTCTGTTAGGAATAAAAGGCGCTTTGGCGCACTTTTCGTGTGTATCATGCAGTACAGAGAATGTTGCGTTTTGGATGTTGCAGAGATGATGGTGATGCTACATAAACAAAATGTTATTCTTAAATATCATAGATTTTTTGTTTCTTTGTATACCATCGGAACATTTTCATTGTTGGTAGCAGGCATAATATACCTTAGTCCATCAAAAAATCATAAAAAATGCCGTTTTGAGTAATTTGAAAATTTATTTATTTGGCGTCAATCTTTTGTAGACCAGTTTTGTTTTACAAATAGTACTTAAAGTCTAATTCGTTATATCTTAATTTACCCTAACCGTGAAAAGAAAATTTTCCTAAGCTCTTTTTTATTCATTGTCACATCTACTAAATCGCAATACTTATTATAACACGACATCATCCTATTTAAAGGCCCATGCTTTGCATAGTTTGTTCTTTGACTGTTTATGTAAAATAATTGTCTATTTCTTAGGAAGCGAGAGGGAGCATAGAAGTTAAGATTTTCTATAATCTCTTGTGTGTTTACTCTCTGCATAATAACATCATTCAGGAAAGCTATCATTGCAAATTCTCTTCTTTTTTTAAGCCCATCTAAGTTTATCAACATACATCGTGACTCATAGGACGGCATAGGTAAAGTCGTCCAACCTAACTTTCGTAGGGCAAATAACAAAAATTGTTTTTGAACTGACTCTATACGGCTTGCATGTGTATCTTGATATGGAGACCACACTATGCTACAATATTCAAGAAGGGGTCTCACATATGTTATGTACAGCGTTTTGATGGTGTATGGATCATTAAAGTTCAAGCTAAACCTTTTGATAAACCCAAGCATGTTGCTTGCTTTATAAATGATATTATTATAATGTTCGGCAAAAGTTAATTTAGAATCGAGTATAACACCTAAGTCTCTAATTTGCCTGCATCTTTCAACAGTTTTCTGGCCGAGTTTAATAGAGTTTTGCAATATTGCGTGTTTTCTGGTAAACGAAATGGAATTGCATTTTTTTACATTAAGATCTAACAAATTTTTCTTACACCATATGTAGAAATTGTCAATTTCGTGTTGAAATAATTCAAGGTCCGATGTCTCACATATCTCCATGAAAAGTTTCATGTCGTCTGCATATATTGAAACATGAAGGAAGCTCAAAATGTGTTCTATATCATTGATAAATAAAATAAATAATAATGGACCAAGATGAGACCCTTGTGGTACGCCCGAAGTATCGTTCACAATTGTTGAAAGTTTTCCCTCAAATCTTACTTTTTGCGTTCTCTGAGTCAAGTAAGATTCAATCCATTTCAGTAGCCCAGGATTGAATCCCATTTTGGATAATTTAAAAAGCAACAGTGGAATATCAACTCTGTCAAATGCTTTACTAAAATCGGTGTACAGCGCTTCAACACAATTTCCTTTGTCCATTACGTTCAAAGAAAAACTTACAAATTGTATCAAATTGTATGTTGATCGCCCTTTAACAAAACCATGCTGTTTATTAGAAATTAAAGTCATCACCTGCGAAAATATATTATCATTTATGATAGATTCAAAAAGTTTCGGGATGCTTGATAATATAGCAACCCCACGATAATTTCTAATATCAGATTTTTTTCCACTTTTAAAAATTGGGATCAAAAAAGATTCTTTCCAAACAGCAGGAAGAACGCTGGATTCTAACGACGGATTAAACAACCAAAATAAAGGTTTAACTAGCTCCTTTGAAAGAGATTTTAAAAATATAGGTGGTAAGCCGTCTGGTCCAGCACCCTTTGAAGCATCCAAAGTTTCAAGCGCATGTAAGATTTCCCTGACAGATAAGTTATCAACTGAAATGTCCGTCATTGGCTCTTGGAGGTATGAGAAATATTGCAAGTCACGCTCATTATCGTCATGAGAAGTATAGATGTCCTGGAAGAAATCAGCGAATAAGTTGCTAATGTCATTTGTTGTGTTGCCGGTCCTGTTGTCTAGATGCATTTTTGACGGAAAGTTCTTAGACTTACGTTTTTCTTTAACATAGCTAAAGAAAGATTTAGGGTCTGACTTAATATTATTCTCTACCCGTGTATTATGCTCTTCATATGCATTTTTTAATTCTAATCTCAGTTGATCGCATATGGCCAGATAAAGTGATAGATTTTCATCAGTTTTATTTCTCTTGTATGCCTTATGAGCTTTTTGTTTCCTGTTTTTGAGATTAGTAACTAGTCTGTTATACCACACTGGTGATTTGAGATTAGATTTTCTCTTTTGTTTCATGGGCACTGTTTGTTCTAAAATATCATACAAAATTTGGTAGAACGCATCCACTGCTTGACCTACAGCATGATCACGTAGTACAGTTTGCCAGTCAATACTATTCAATTTTTCTTTGATAAGTACATAATTAGCCCTACTAAAATCATAGTATGGTTCGGATAAATTATTATCTATCATTGTGGTTTTGTCGTGCACGAATATGGAGTATTCAATTGCAGTGTGGAACACTTCATTTTTTCAAAGATTAGTAGGTGACTCTGATACGCAAAAATCGTCGGTCATATTAGTGAACATTAAATCTAAGTAGCAATTATTCTGATTTTTCACGTGATTTACTTGATTGAGCCCGATTTCAGAACTTTTGTCAAATAGAGTACGGAGCGTTTCATTTTCCCCTGCAATCGGTATCAAAAGGGACTCATTTTCATTTTCAATAATAAAATTGGCTGCCCTCTGGTTAAAATCACCACATATGTGAACATTTGTTTCGGGCTCAAACTTTGAAATGATATTACCTGCAATACTAAAAAATAGTTCATACGAATCTTTTCTCGCATATTCTGGAGGAAAATATACTGCTACAAAAATATGAACTTGTTCTCCAATAAGACATTTGACCCAAACATGGTCGAATTCTTTACATTTGCAAGATTCAATTTGTTCGCAATTATAATCAACACTAACTGCTACAAGAACACCTCCACCACATTTTTTATTAGATAAAAATTTATCGCGATCATCCCTAAAAACATTGAATCGATCACCGAAAACTTCTTCATTGTTAACGCTAGCGTCCCAACTCGTTTCAGTTCCTAAAATCACAGGAAAGCTACATGCAGCCACCTGCTTATAAATTTCATTAACTTTAACGGCACTTTTCATCCTATTAAAGTTCTGGCAATACACTACCCGCATAATCACAAACCATTACTGAACTATTTAACTTATTGTTGAGGATCGCATCCTTTATTGTTACGTCATTTACACTTATAGTTGACAACTATAAACTAACAATCTCCACTATAGTTTCAACAATATATCAGATGGTAAAAGGCCAAATAACAATATGCTGAATAGGCGGTTAAGTTAGGTTACCATAAAAAAATGGCAATTTTCACGAACAAAATTTTAGCTGTACTCTATGTCAAAAAGTTAGTATATAATCCAGACCGAGTGTAGACAATGACAAACCTTTCAATGACAATATGGCAAACAATAACAATATGTGTTAATGTAGAGGTCGTATGGTGAAAATGAGATTAAACTATTCGATAACAATAACATAAAATGTGATAATATATCTTATATTCGAAATACAGTTTCGACTATATGGCAAATTGTTTTTCGTTATGCGGGTAGTACCTCTTTACTTTTAATGTTGTTATCGTGCTGTAATTTATGTGACCTATCTAAACTATTTAAACTAATTACCTCCTCTTCCTCATTATGAATTATTATTTATTTAGATAGCAAACATTGTTGTATGGCATATGAAAGATTGCAAACAATTTTGTTGTTTACGCCTCCTTTGGCTTGGAAATAAACAAACGAAAATTGTACGCGCTTGTGAAAATTAATTATTTTTTTCTGTGTATATGTTGCAAGAGCAAAAAGTTGGCGCATCACGTGCCGAAGTGAAAGGTTTTGAACGCTTGTAACTTTCGTTCAACTGAACACAATGACTTTATTGATACACCATTTAATCAAAAAAAGTTACTCAATTTTCGAATGAAAATGACAATCCAATGCAATTAGTATAAGTAGTTCAATTTAATACTTTATAATGAACTACTTTTGCTACCATACAAATCTCCGTATGAACAAGTTGAAAATATGTTTTCTCTATCCGGGTCCTCACAAACGGGTAACAAATGATTCTAATTGTTTTCTTTTTATTTCATATAGTTTCATTACATGATGAAAACAGAAATAACCATACCTTACTACTAAATTTGTTTTATTTTCATTCTTATACACTAATATACATTATAAGTGTTTAGCCCATTAAGCTCTTCAGCTTCGATTAAGTATTTTATGTGTTTGGTGTGTTTAGTGTGTTTATGTTTTAAATTAGTTTTCAGAACAGTCCTTGGGGTTTGTAAAAATTTGATGACCTCTCTAAATATTCCGTAAGGCACGAAGGTAACTGCTGGAAGCCATCATTAAAATGTAACATGGAATCACTCGACACGGAAACTGCCGAGCTCACAAAATACAACTTACCTCTCCTGGAGTCTGCCGCCAAATGAAGATGTTGCACGAGCTATTGTAGTCACATCCACTATGCAGTGCTGACAATTCCCAACCGCAATTGTGACAGCATTGCATGACAGTGTTACCAACGCTATCATTAGTGAGGGAAAAGGAATCTGCAAATATTAAGGCCTGTATGTACCTCACATCCTCCTTCTTCTCTAAAAAAAATAATTACGTTTTCATAGTACTGGATTAAAGTATTTGACAGTTCGTACAACGGTCAGCGTTGTATGACTGTCATAAGTATTAAGGTGAGAAATGTAATCTTCCACCAGTGACTCCGCAACACTAAGCGAACAAATTGGATTTGTTTTAATTCATTCAATTCGGTACCTTTTCTTCAAGGAACCCATTGAAATATCTTATATAATTATTTTGTTTTAAAGTTCGAATAGTAAAACAACGTCACTTCAAGTAAAGGAAGAGAGTTATTCACATAAATTATTCCAAATTACCAAAAAGATTTATCAAAATGGATAAAAAAATTATTTCTGTGTAAGCCGATTTTCTATAACATTTTTCGAGCACTTCGTTTTGGAACCGTCACTATTCCATAACTGCTCGAACGTTTTGACAACTTGAGCTTATGAAAAAAAAAAAAAGAAAACAGTTGGTTGACACTTTGCGTTTATTAGGCTTATTGACGTTTAATCACCTTTCCCTTTCTAGCACATGCAGAGGAATGATGGTTTGTTTTCCTCCAAAATATTTTCCTTCCTATTTGCTCTCCTTAGTTTTAAATGGCAATGTAGTGTGCGTGCGTTCAAGGCCACTTAGCCTAATGTTCAATATTATTTTCAAGCTCAGTCTCAGCAGGCATGGACGAAAGTTTTTTCCCATTGGACATTGAGTGGAATGATAAAATTCCCCCAGCTTTGAGAAGGAAAACAAAATAAAAACCAAAACACGAATCTCTACATATACGAATCGGTTGGTAAATCTGCATTAGAACACAAAGCGTAAGCAATTTCATTTATTTCCGTAGCTGTTCTATTTATATTCCTCATATTGTATTTTCCTTTCAGGCTACAGACTTCACTCGCAGCACTTCATCGAATATTTTCAGCTTGCTGTACATAATCCGAGAGATGAGCAGGAGTTCTCCTGTCTCTGGAAGGTCGACTTGCAGTGGTGGTTATTTCCGGTGACTTCTTTTCTTCCAAATTTCTCCAACGGTGTACCTTTTTCGTCTGTGTAACATGACGACGAACCTGGCCACCATCCTCATCGCTGAGTAGCAGACTTCCGTTATTCTCTTGGATCACAGTGTATCGCTTTTTATCGAATCTTGTATCACCTTTTGATTTCGATTGTCGTTCCAGTATAACTTCATCTCCAGGTTGCACTTTAGACGGCTTAGCGCTTCTGCGAGCATCCTCGTGAGCCTTAGAATAGAGCTTCGCCTCTGCATCTCTTGTGTTCAATAGCTGCTCATTTATAACTGCTCTACCGCGATTCATCAGTGGAAGTCCTCGCCGGATACGTCTACCGTACATCACTTCTTCGGGTGGCATTCTGGTGATCGTATGAGCGGCCGCGTTATGAGCGTTTACAGCCGCCTGCAGTTCTTCGTTGAAGTCACTACCATTGGACTGTGCAGTGGACATCGCCTTGTTCACAACTTTCATAAAGTACTCCACTAAACCGTTTTGTTGCGGAAAGAATGGTGTAGAGAAAATCGTTCGGATGCCTTTCGTACTACAGTAATTTCTGTAGTCTTCTCCATTAAATGGTGGTCCGTTGTCTGATTTTATAGCTTCCGGGAAACCTTGTCTGTTGAACACATCATCGAGAATCTTTTTTGTGTTTTCGAAGCTGGTCGATTTTACGGGGTTTGCTTCTATATGTGCGACCTCCCACGGGCTTGATGCCTCATCAAATGGTTCATCTTTACCTTCATATAACCGGGATGATGGGTCAGCTATATTGTCACTACCTTTAACATACTCTATAGTATAATTATAAGGACTAAGCCTTAACGCCCATCCATCTGCTCTGGTTAGAGCCCGTTTTGAACTTTCTCGAGACCGATTAAAAATAAAGGTGACTCCTTGTGCATCGGTACGCAAAGTGAAACGTCGGCCCAACAAGAAGTACGAAAAATGTTCGACTGCCCAGACTGCGCCAAGTGCCTCTCGTTGATTCTGAGCGTACTTCTTTTCGGTTTCCGTCAGTGCTTTCGAAGCGAAACTGATTATACGTGGGTTTTGAATTAGTACCGCACCTAAAGCATTTGGCGAAGCATCTGTATAAAGTACAGTATCTTCATGCTCCGAAAAATAACCCAACGAAACAGTGCAGTCCATTATCCTCTGCTTCAGTGAGTTGAACGCCGTTTCCTGCTGTTCACTCCAGTTCCACGCTTTAGACCCGACAACTGACCACAAAGGGTTTGAGATAGTGGCAAAATTTCTTATGTACGGACTGACGAATGATGCCAGCCCAAGAAAACTTCGTAACTCCGAAATCGTTGTGGGCCGCCGAAATTTTTTAATGGCTCCGATTTTAGCTTCCTCAATATGAAATCCATCTTCGTCTAATCGATGTCCGAGAAACGTTACTTTGGTTTTATCGTACTCACATTTTCCTGTGTTAAGGGTCAAATTATTATTCCTCAGGGTCTGAAGTACCTGTGAAACGATTTTATGCAATTCCTCTAAACTATCCGCAAACAGCAGTATATCGTCAATGTAGACTATCTTATTTTCAACGCTTTCAAGCACGCGAGTCATTTCGCGTTGAAATATCTCGGGGGCACAGTTTACTCCGAACATCAATCGTGTAAATCTGAACATACCGTTCTCTGCCAAAAACGTTGTCATGTCTCTAGATTCATTACTCAATTCCAAATGGTAATAAGCACTTTTTAGATCCAACTTGGTGAAGTATCGTGCACCATGTAATTTAATTTTCATTTCGTCTAAGACAGGTAGACGGAAATACTCCCTCTTGATGGCTCTGTTCGGTGCCCTCATGTTGACTACTAACCTGAAATCGTCTTTCCCTTTAGATACCGCAGATATGCCGCTTATCCATTCTGGCGCTGTCGTTACTCTTTCAATAATACCACTAGCTTCCATGTCCAATAATCGTTGCCGAGCGCCTTCCCGGTAAGCTGCAGGTATGTTGTAGTAGGCGTTTCGTGTTGGTGAAATACTTTTGTCGATACTAAATTTGATTTTGACTCCTGGCATTTTGGGGAATATTTTATCTCTAACCATTTCACATTTGTTAACTTGAGTGCCAACAAACAACAGATCCAAATCGCTTGCTGTTGATCTGCCAAGCAGAGATCGCTTTCCTTCATTCACCACCAGAAAATCCGCTACCACCGAATTTGTCGATCCAACAGCCGCGATAGTTGCTCTGAACGCAAAATCTATTTTCATAGGTGCCCTGGTTGCGTAAGCTCGCAATCCTCTTTCGGAACTAATTTTGATTGGTTCCAGTTGAAGTAATCCAGAATCATATTCCATTTTTAAGCTTTGCCAATCTCTACCTCCGACAACGTTTACATCCGCCCCTGAATCAATCAGGAAACTAACAGGGCTTGACGAACCCACACTGCAGTTGACAAGCACATCCTCAAGAGAAAGTGCATTGAGCTGTTGAAAATAAATGGTTTCCAAATAAGAACTCATTTCGAAGGTAACTTATATATTTTGTATTTCTCGCATGAAACATAATTGAAATTAAATTTACTTTACCTCGTCTTCTTTAGTTTCAGGTTTCACCTCCTGCGGTTGATCATAATCATGTACTACGTTGATGCGACTGGTTCTGCACACTACAGCAAAATGACCAAATTTACCACATGTATTGCACTTTAGCTTTAGTGCCGGACACGGCCGATTTCGATGCATCCATTTGTTACACCTTGAACACCGGTCACGACGGCTACTGAACCGATGCTTGCCTGGACGAAATTGTTTGTTCTGGAATTCACTGGGCTCACCTCTACTTTCACGTTTCACAGCACTGGACACCCGGCCTCGCACTTGGTTGATCGATTCATCATCGATACATGTTGCTTGTGTCGTTTCGCACTGATATGCTTCGTCCCGTGTTGCAGCCTGCACGATAAAGTTGGTTTCGTATGCGAATGTCCTTGCAGTTCTTGCCAGCTCACGGTTCATCATCCCTTGTAAAAGTTGAGTACGGACGAAACGTTCTTGATCACCCGTGCTGTATCCACACAACCGGACTTTTTCCATGAGCCGGGCATGGAAGCTCATCACGGATTCTCCTTTGCCTTGTTTCATGCACGAAAATGCTTCATGCTCCGCAGCGGTATCTGTCATGGACCGCAGGTGTTCATCGATGTTTTTAATGAAAATTTTGTAGCATTGTTTATCGTTCAAATCCGGTCGAAGGTTCGCTGCTCGGACGATAGCCTGCAATTGATCACCCAAAGACAGGAAAAGCAGTTGCGAACGCCGCACGGGGTCAATTGCGTTGGACAGAGAGGCAGCAATCTCAAAGTTCTCTACATATTTCGTCCATTCCTCCCACATCTTGTTCGCTGGCACATTTTTAGGGAACGGTTTCATTTGGTCCCATCTGATGCTCGGACCTGGGACGTCTGACAGAGATGATGGCATTGTGCGTGAACTGTTCCAACTATCCTCTGCAGTGTTATTTCCGGTATCGCGTTTTTGCTGACTTCCGCGCGTAGATGTTATCTCGTCGATAGCCCTTTGCATATCGGCGAGCTGTCGTTTCAACATCTCGTTTTCCTGATTCGGATCCACCGTAATGTGATAATCATTGTAATCGTCAGTTTCGTTTCGGTCGTTTTGTTCTTCGCCTTTGTCGTTATAAAATCTCGGGGCACGAACGAACCTTCCGACATCCTGATATTCCATTACTTCTGACTCGTTATCCGATCCGTCTTGAACACCGCTATTGGACTGGTTAATGCGGACGTATCTGCCTGCAGACATCCTGAATCTTTTTATCAGCTTTCAACGTACTATTAGTGCCTGTAAATACTGGAAAACAAAACATGATTCTTTTAAGAACCTCTCTACCAACACATACATACGTCAAGCTTTTTTATTTTATTTCTTTTCCTCAACCTCTGGTGGTCGTCCCGACTCGACCTTTGTATTTTTCTCTCTGGCGGTTCTCGTAACTCGCCATTTTCGGTTTGTGTTTTCATTACACTATTAAGCGGTAGTCTCAACGCGCATTTTCCAAGGTGGTTTTTCTTTACACCTTTTTTAAACTTTGACGGTTTCTCTTAACGCCAAGCGGAGCACGGTTTCTTTACACGCCTCCATTTTTTAATGTCATTTATCATAAATTCAGAGTTCATGCTCTACAGTGCCACAAATTCAGAATTATTATAGTGTATTCTCATGTCGAGTGATTCCAAAAAGGTGAGGTAAAGTATAACAATCTCAATCAATGACTGGCAGGATCGCCAATGTAAATATTCCGTAAGGCACGAAGGTAACTGCTGGAAGCCATCATTAAAATGTAACATGGAATCACTCGACACGGAAACTGCCGAGCTCACAAAATACAACTTACCTCTCCTGGAGTCTGCCGCCAAATGAAGATGTTGCACGAGCTATTGTAGTCACATCCACTATGCAGTGCTGACAATTCCCAACCGCAATTGTGACAGCATTGCATGACAGTGTTACCAACGCTATCATTAGTGAGGGAAAAGGAATCTGCAAATATTAAGGCCTGTATGTACCTCACAACCTCATTCTAGAACAACAACTAAACTACAATTTGAAAATCCTAGGGGTGGGGATACCGAATAACCTGGTGATCCGATGTCAGGCAGCGTGCCCTGTACCGATTGATAGACTCACTAAAAAGATCGTCGAGCATTTTTATCTCGGCCAGACGGTGGACCTCAGATGCTCTTGTCCTCAGAGGGGTGTTCAGGATCATCCTGAGGAACTTATTTTGAACACGCTGTTGTTTCAGGTGATGAGTTTCTGCGCAACTCTCCTAGAGGGGCATACCGTACTCGATGACTGGAAGTATGATTTGCTTATAGACAACAAGCTTGTTTTTCAGGGATAATGTAGGCCGTCTGTTGATCAATGGGTACAGTAGGTTCAACAGAACGTTACACTTTGTGACAGTTTTGTCAACCTGTTCCCTGAAAATAAGCTTGCTGCCTATGGTTACGCCAAGATAGACAGCTGATTTGGCCCATTCCATTCCATTCGCCTCGGCTTTTATTTTGCACCGATATTTCAGCATGGTCAATATCGGGTGAAAAAGGGAAATACTCGTGTTGGTGCGTCAACGTTCACACCAGCTGTAGTCCAAACCACTTGATGGAAACAGTTGAAATTTTGTCCACATTATTTCCTATGTATTTTTTGGCTTTGGTGAACTTTTAAATATGTTGTCTGAATTTTTCACATAAATACGGATTTTTGAAATTGGTATCTCCAAAACTTTTTTCACATATGTTATGAAAACTTCAAATTTATAAACCTTATCAGCATAAAATTTTGGCCACTTAAGATCTGCGTCGGTAACTACACCCTGTAGTGAAACACGGAATGTCCTGTCCGACAGATAATTTTGAATTATCTTCAGCAAGAAGATAGGAATATTGTATCTTGTAAGCTTATACACCAGGCTATCGTGCCAAACGTTATCAAGGGCCTTCTCGATATCGAGAAGTGCTATGACAGATGATTTCGCTACAGACTTGTTCCGCTTGCGGATGTTGGTTATTCAGTTAAGTTGGTGCAATGTTAAGCGACCACGTTGGAATCCGAATCGCTCGTCGAGCAAAATGTTGAAATAGTCGACAGACGAGAGAAGCCGACTGTGGATCGCTCTTTCAAACAGTTTTGATACTCCTGAGAGAAGGCTGATGGGCCTATAACTCTTGGAACATGCAGAATCTATCCCAGGTTTCTGGATGGGGATGACTTTGGCTGACTTTCAAAACGAGGGGAAGTACGAAAGTCGGAGGCATCGGTTGAAAACCATCACTAGATGGTTATAGACCTGGGGGCACGTACAAACTAGATTATAGCATTATTACTACAACCAACATGTTCCTACGTGAGCCTTATTATATATCCCTAATATAACCCACCACTATTTTTTAACCTTTATTTAGGGCTAATGCCCCAATAGTGTGGGAGCTAATTTATTTTACTTAAATAAACCTCACTCCCAGAATATCAACACTATTGACATTTGTCCTATATTTTTTTCGGGGAAAACATTCATTTTGCAATTGAATTTACTTTTTAAATTGAAATGCTCTTCTATGAACAGTTAAAGGTTCAGCGAAATACAATTTCGATATTCGTAAGATTTCATTATAATTATTTGGTATAAAAAATCACTATGAATTTCATAAATTTATCTCATGAAATATAATGATTTTGAGAAAATGAAAATATGGAGCAACGTGGATTCGAAAGTTGAACTTTGAGGTAATATGTCCAGTGGCTTGCCCACTAGAAAAGCTTGTAATCAGAAAAGCTTAAAGGCGTACAAGAACAAGGTCGTGTGAAACAAAATCCATTCATAAGTCTGCCTTATGAAGTTCCATAGCATGGTTCATAAGTTCAACCTTATGAAGTTCTTGAGATTATATGCCTGAGTGTATGAGATTCTTAAGTTTATTTGCCTGAGTGTATAGTTGCGGTATTTCATTACTATAGTTGACCCACAATTGATACGTTGTGGATGCGTTTACGTGAGTTTGACAGTTTTCCCATAGGTTTTCTGTCAAATTTACGGCAACGGAACGCAAACATATCTATTGTGGGTCGACGGATCAACCACAGGTAGGTCAGGAAAAGGCTCAAAGAACTATGGCCATTTCTGACATGTGATACTAAGCCTTGACAACGGACGGCTTCAGCCTGCACGGTACTACTGATACGCCACAAATCTTCACTCCTCCTCTTACCATCTTTCGACCTCATAAACACTGCTCAGGAGTCCGCCATGTCCTTTTATATTTTTCCGGTCTCGAAATTCGGTGTCAAAATACACTACCTGGTAATTTTTACTTACCTAGTCGACTAGTGAAAAGCTGAAATCCAGATCATGGGGGACCACATAACATGAAATCCCTCCTTCCATCTTAGCGAGGGTACAAATCAGCCGGTGGATTTTGCATCCCGGGTACCGGCGCAGGATGTTTTTCACCGCAAAACCGAAATTTCCTCACACGTTGTCACCGGCACGTGTGATGCTTTCCAAATAACCAAAGATGCCAATCTCTTCGTCCAGCGCAAATACTTCCAACAGCCGAATCGACATAAAAGAAAAAATAAAGCAACAGCAGATGGGATATCTACCATACGGAAGACTAGCAAAACTAAAAGACAACGTAAAACCGGAAATATTTCGATCACGCAACATACACATATGACTAAACTAGTGATCCTCAGAGTACAGAGATATGCGGAAGCGGCCATGTTGAGCCAATCGAGCAGCGAGAACTGTCAAAATCTGAGCCAAACGAGCATGTTTACTGTTTGCTGAAATGTTTAGATTTCTAAGTATTGAAATGGAGTTAAAAGAAATGTTTTATATTTATTAGGCTTCAAAAATCAAAAATGAATCATTCGTTTTCTGCTGAACTTTTGGTTTAATAATAACATAATATTTTATTATTATCTGTGTTCGATAATGTTGCTACATTATCTACACATGAAATGAAAATTTGTCGAAATTTGTACAGAAGGCCATTTTTTCAATTCATTTCACTGGTGCCGTGTTGTCAGTATTTTGAAGAGAATTCTGCTCCAGTTTCTAATTCTAAAAATAAAATCGCCAAGTCTGAAGTCAATATAAGGTATCACCTTCATACTCATTCAAGTCTGCAATAGTAATCATCAGAGTTTTCGAAAAGTTACTAGTCGTCCATACGACAGTTTTCGGCCAAGCAGCTTCCAGTCTTGAATCGATTTTGTGTCATATACGGTGATACGTTGGTGTAAACCAACAATATTCAAGACGTAGCTTATGTTGACGCAATTCGATGATTTAACACCACTGCGGTTTGTGCAAAACTTTGCAATACACTTCATATTTTCTTATTCTTAGATATATAATAATCAAATTACTTGTACGTTATAAATGGTAACAAAAAACGCTAACAACGACGAAGTCATGCACAAAGCTGTAACATTTTACTCTGCGGAAGTGTTAGCAGCTTTTGTAAACAAAACGAACACCGTTGCCAAACCGTCGGATTGAATTTCCGCATATCTCTGTACTCTGAGCACAGAGAACAGACATCCTAATTAGAATATATTTCTCAAAAAAACATGTGTAAGGATTAAAATTAAAATACGTTAAAACACTATTGCCATCTCTCGGGCGGTGGCCACTTGCGATTTTTAATCGAACATGGGTAAGATTCGTTGACCGTGCGGTGAAAGAACTGAACTGCCAAAAAAATTTAGTTGATGAATAAGATTTCAAGCTGGTCAATGGGTGGCGATGCCAGCGCCGCCACGCTATTGCCAGTTCATTACGATTATGAAATGGCCGTTAAATTTCTTACACAGTTTTTGAATTTGACTTGGATATCTGTTCTCTGTGCTCTGAGGATCACTACACGGAAGAAAAAAAGTACCCATTTGAGCAGTTGCGTGTGGGAAGCCAGTTTTGGGTATAGTTGTGTTAACGTACCCGTTGTGTATAAATAACTTACTTTTGGGTAAATTCTACCCAAAAGTAAGTTTTTTATACCCAACGGGTCGGTTAACACAACTATACCCAAAATTGGCTTCCCACACGCAACTGCTCAAATGGGTACTTTTTTTCTTCTGTGTAGACTAAACAATAACTTAACCATCACAAAACCAGCCACAAAAACTTCCGCCTCTTACCCAACATAAGAGATCGCCTCCTGTCGGTGGGTGATAGAACATCCGCAAGCACGACCAACAAAACAAACGTAAACCCACGGAACAGGATTACAATACACACAAAAAATTAAAATAGTACGAACATAAAATGTATACTATATTTTCTGTTCAAGGTGATGAACCAGCCCAGGAGGCTGAAAATCACCATAATAAAGCCAAGAAAAAAAATCATTTGATGAATTGTGATAACTTCGAATAAAGTCCATAAGTATTACAAAAAAATACCGCTAATGTGTATTTGAAATTCAAGAACATTTTGCCATTTTGTATGTGGTTGAGTACAAGTCCGTGTGTTGGTTGATGAAATCGATAAAATGCGAGACCTTGGTCAATACTCCAGGATACGGGGCAATCGTGCAAGGTTTGATACTCCATGAAACAATTCCTACTTGAACACCATCATGCAATAGAGGACCGCCAGAATCACCCTGTTGAGTAAAACAATTATTAAGGTTAATTATTAAAAACAAATATCAATAAACTCTTACGCTGCATTGCCCTTTTCCACCACCAGGATAGGCGGCACAGATTTGACTTTGGTGAATAATGTTACTATGAATCTGACCGCATTCCTCGTTCGGAACAGCATAGTAGTTCACTTTTTGCAAAGTGGTCGCAACAATTCCGGCATCGGTCACGCCCCATCCAATCAGCGTTACTTCAGGATTCGATTCCGGAACTTCAAAACACGGCAGTGGCAACTGCACTGGTTGAACAGTTTCACTGAATTCCAACGGACTTTTTAACTTAATCAAGGCAATGTCGTTCACGTAACTATTAAACGAGTCATAGTCCGGATGAATGATCACTAGTTCAATTCCAAACACTGAACTATCGACTGCTTTGGATATATCCGTACGTCCAACTTGAACTGACTGGAGCATTGGACTAGTAAACTCGTTTACACAGTGGGCTGCACAGAGCAGCCAAAGATTACTGAGAATACTTCCACCGCAAGTGTGACTGCCGGATGAAGTCCTAAGCGAAAATGCAAAGGGAAATTCCTCGATCGTCGTATCTGTACCGTTGATGATTCGTTGGTTAGAGGGCGCAGCTGAAAGTGCTTGAAAAAGCACCGTGAAAATTATGGTCTGGAGAATCATTTTTCCGTCACTACTGATTGCAATTAATTCTTCGAAGCTTACTGATGCTCAATGGCTGAAATACACGGATTTTTATAACGACCAGTGGCTTATCTTACCGGCGGTAGTCATCAGTGATAGCTTATTGGTATAGGTCACTTTCTACCAAACATTTGCAATCAATTGGTATCACAAAGAAATGATGCGTTTTATGAATAAGGCTGATAAGAATGAAAAATAAAAATCAAAACAAACAGGACCTTCCGCATTGCCTTATATTATGGTAGATAAAATGGGCCATGCATAAAATTTAGTCCACGGTTAGTAGTATGTAATTCTTTATTATCATGTCAAAACATTAATAGGTTGACTGAGACAACAGAGGAATTTCCTTTCTTTTGTGGTTTGGGCATTTCAAATTACATAATTAGTGATATTAGTGATATTATTGAGCAGCGTGATTTCATAGCCACATTTAACTTACCATAGAGATTTGTTAATGTCTTCAAAATTATGTAACACAGTTTCAAAGGACGAATATCTGAACACAAAGGGTGTAACGATTATTATATTGGCAAACAGGAATGCTTGTTTATTTATTCCATTAAAATAATAAAATTATATTGGTTTACTAGACGTGTACGCCTTTAAACGATACTGATAAGGGGCGAATCAAATATTATATCCACTTTTTTTTCTAAAATGTTTATCCCCCGACCCCGATCCCCCGTTTGCATTGATCGATTGAGTCATTATGTACGCTTCAATAACAATATATCGACTCGATATCGCTTCGATATACAATATATAAAACTTTTGATTTTTAACATTAAACTACTGAAAAGAACACAAATATAATATTTTCTCTTATTATTGCGTGTTTCAGAGTAAATTGACTAAAAGCCAAGTATTTTTTTATCACCGAGTTCAAATGTAAGTAAGGGAGGTCTCATATGCAGCAGTGAACGATATATGAAGGGTACACATTCAAAGGTACACCTCTTTTCAAACCACGACCCGAGTTCATGGCCCCCCGCCGCCGTAGTTTTGTACCATGACCAGCGTTCCAACACCCGGGACCACGTGGGCAATAACAACGGCATCACGGCGGCCGGCGACGAGGCAACGGTAACGAACAAAGCACTCATTGCGAAAGCAAAGTCACTAAAGCGCCGGGACCGGATGGTATTCCGAACCTGTCCATAAAGACGGCTATCTTGCTGGTTACCGAAATGTACAGTGTGGTGATGCAAAGGTGTCTGAACGAGGGTGCCTTTCCCGACGCCTGGAAAATTCAGACCCTTGTGTTGATACCAAAGACAGGGAAGCCACCAGGAGATCCATCGGCACCTATATATCTGTCGGACACAGCGGGTAAGGTGTTCGAGAGGGTAATCCTCTTTGCACATGTCTTCGCAATTGGTGATGATAGATTTTCCGCGGGTTAAGGGAATTTTTTGACTCAAGACATTTTTTTCAAAATGGCGTATGTGTTTTGTCATGCGTATTTTTCAAAAAATCATAACTCGAAAACCGTTGGTTGTAATAAAATTGCGTCTGAGCAGAAGTTGTAGTTAATTAATTTGACTTTATGAAAAAAATATGTACACTGTAAAAAAAAAATTTCTTCAAAAAAACAAAAATTTAACTTAAAAATCAAGTAGCAAATCTGTCCAACGTACGATTATTATAAAAAAAAATTCAAAAAGTCTTTAAGTCATAAAAAAAGAATAGAAGTTGTATAACGATGGAGCAACTTGAGATGAAAAAGTTCTTTGAAGTAAGAAAAATTCATTTTTTTTCTAATTTGTTGTTTTTGCATGAATAACCATATTTTAATAATATAATACGATTCTTCTAGTAATTTATACAAAAATGCTTTTGGTGAGCAACATTCTAAATGTATCCGTTTTCGAGATAATTTGAAATTAATGTCGAAAAATTGGCTTTTTCCATGAAAATATCCCTTTTTCAAATGTAAGTCGTGATTGTCCATCTGCACAAGTATTCTTCTCAAATTGTACATAAAATTTTCTACAATATACCTTTTATTACCGAGAATACTAGACAAACTGATTCCTGATATTTACTGTAGGTAACACGACAAAATTTGCTGCTTTTACTTACAGTTTATTATGAAAACCTAACCCGAAACAAAAATAATTAGTATTCATGTTAGTGTACAAGCGTATTTTGTTCAGGTAGAAACATAATGTATTTAATTTGTTAAACTGTTTATACCAGTAAGAATACAATTGTTACGCCCATTTATACCTATTGCATTCCCTTTGGTGTTGACAGATAATATAATTTACATGCATACCCCTGCACATACCAATATTTCAAAAAAGTACCTAAAGTGCGTACCTAGTACGTATAAAAAGGATTACATTACAAAGTCATGACATCAGTTTAACAGTGCAAAAATTCATGTGCAACAGTGCAGTTTTATTCATGCAAAAACAACAAATTAGAAAAAAATTGAATCTTTTTACTTCAAAGAACTTTTTTATCTCAAGTTGCTCCATCGTAAAACAACTTCTATTCTTTTTCTTATGACTTAAAGTCTTTTTGAAAAAAAAAATTATAAAAATCGTACGTTTTTAAGTTTAATTTTTGATTTTTTTTGAAGAAAATTTTTTTTTTACAGTGTACATATTTTTTTCATAAAGTTAAATTAATTAACTACAACTTATTTTCAGACGCAATTTTATTACACCAACGGTTTTCGAGTTATGATTTTTTGAAAAATACGCATGACAAAACACATACGCCCTTTTGAAAAATTTGTCTTGAGTCAAAAAATTCCCTTAACCCGCGGAAAATCCATCGTCACCAATTCCGAAGACATGTGCAAAGTTTCATCCAAATCAGAGAGGGTCGAGTTCAGTCATTTGCTCATTTGGCAGAGAAATGCTCATAGGCAACAACCAGTTTGGCTTCCGTAAAGGGAAGTCGACGGTGGATGCCATTCGGTCCGTCACCAAGACGGCTGAAGTGGCAATCCAGCGCAAGAGGCGAGGAGTTCGCTACAGAGCAGTGGTCCCCCCCTTGACTTGAGAAATGCGTTGAATAGCGCCAGTTGGGTGGTTATCGCCAACATGCTCCAACGCCTTCAGGCTCCTGGGTACCTGTACAAGATTCTTGGAAGCTAGTTCCAGGATCGTGTACTGGTATACAACACAGAGGTATGCCAGAAACGTGTTCAGATAACCGTAACCGTCCCACATGATTCGATCCTGGTTCCGGTGCTATGGAACACGATACGGCTTAAGTTCCCAAACGGGGTGAAGGTAGTCGGGTTTGCGGACTACATTCATGGAGATATGTGGTGAATCCATTGAAGAGGTGGTGCCAACGGCATCGCACTCTATTGACATTGTGGAAATATGGATGAATTCCAGGAAACTGGAGCTAGCTCACCAGAAGCCTGAGGTCACGGTAGTAAACAATCGAAAATCTGTGCAACATGCGACGATCAGTGCAGGTAACTGCACAATTGATATGAAGAAGTCTTTGAGGTATCTTGGGGTCATGCTCGACGATAAACTGTCTTTTATCAGTCACGTCGACTACGCCTGCAAGAAAGCCTCTATTTTTATATCGGCATTATCCCATGTGATATCGAATAGCGGTGTAAGGCAGTCAGGGTAAACTCCTGGCCAGTGTATGGACAGGGCGTTGAGTGCCAAGAGCTACAATAGTAAGCTAGAGAGTTCGCACAAGCTTATGTGCCTAAGAGTGGTTAGTGCATACCGAACGGTATCACGCGAAGCGGTCTGCGTGCAAGCGGGGATGATAGGCATTTTCATGAAAGAGGATGTAGAGTGCTTCGAACAACGTAGATGTATTCGGAAGACCACTAGAGCTGAACCTATGGTTAAGTGGCAAAGGGAATTGAATAACTCCGTCAAAGGTCGGTGGACCAACCGACTAATCTCGGAACTATCCGGGTGGGTTGGTAGGCGACACGGTGAAGTGAACTTCCACTTAACGCAGATTTTGTCAGGACACGGCACCAAGTGCGTGGGAGTTGAGGAAACCGCGAAACATGTGTTATTCGCATGTCTTCACTTCAACAGCGCGAGATCCGGAATGATAGCCGTAAGCGGTCTCGACACGACTCCGGATAATTTGGTCCAAAGAATGTGCCAATACCGGAACATTTGGGACGCGGTATGCATAGCAGCCTCTCAAATTGTCCTCGATCTCCAACAAAGATGGTGAAACGACCAACGGTAGGTCGCAGGGACCATCTAACCACTAAAACCCTAAGTAGTTAGACATAGTGGGTGATTATCAAGCACAATAGCCCCCTCCCTGAAGTAATACCGAAAGGTGGTTTAGGGGAGGGTCCAGGGCTTAAGGAACGGGTAGGTTTTTAGTGGTTCGAGAAGTAGGCACCCTCACTCTCACACCCTGAGTTGTTCAGGAGTCTGGATGCAGATTTTCCATACCGCATAAAAAAAAATCACCTTCGCAAAGAGCTTCATTAAAAAGAGCATACCTTTTCAAATCCCTTACCAATCAAAACCCACCTGCAATAGCTAAACTTCTCAGATCAGTAAATAGACCCTAGAACCAACGTCTCGCAGAAATAGATCTATCTCTCCTCCGTCAAGTGAAGGCTCGTGATCTATCATTCGTTATACAAGATGCAGATGACGATACGCGCTCTCGAATTGCTCCGGTCCTCAAAAATTGGGGAGAGGGACCTTACCTTCTGCTTCGGACGACCGATAGGAGATTTTTTGCTACACTGGTTATGGCGACTTCACTCACTTCTCCGATTGACTACTTTCTTGATGTGGGCCTTCGCGGTACACACGGATCTCGATGATCCTTAGACGGAATTCGACTCACACTACACCAGATCCTTGGATGGTCGTCGCTAGACGATGGAAATTTCCAGCCGTACGAAAAAACGCAGCGCGCTGCATGTCCGACACGAATACATTTTAAAATTAAGTTAAACCTGTCACATAATTGAATATAATAACCTTTTTTCGTAGAAATATATTAAATAAATAAAACTTAAGAAGCATAAGCGATTCAGAGGACCTCAGTTCACTAAACAAATAAAGAAACTCACTCACTAATTTTACTTATAATTCGTATCTCAATAAACACACAAAATTCTTAAAAACGTAACTAACTTTAACCGCACACTTCTGCCTTCTAGCCGATCCTTTAGCGAAATGATCAAGTGGAAGAAGTGAAGTGTGAAGAAACTGTGCCTTCTTGTTAAACCTAAGTCCTATTAAACAATTCAAAATGACTACTCCTTAACTATTCTTTAGGAGAATTAATAAAAAATCGCGCCCAAGTGATTCGAATGGCGACGGAAACAATGGTGAATTTAGACCACCTATTTAAGATTCAGAGGAACAGCTCAAAGCCGGCACATCCATGATGATGAACTTCCTGTGCAAGCATGGACCGTAAACGCAACATCAGCATCGTTAATTGGAATACTTGATCCATCCGGAACAAAACTATTGAGCTCGGTGACTTCCGCAACAGGAAGGATATCAACATCGCCATCATCACGGAGACGCACCCCAAGCCTGAATTTAGCGTCTCCACCCAAGGCTACCGGATTGTATAAGTCGATCGTTGCTGCTCTGTTGGAGGAGAAGTCGTGATCGCCCTGCGCAACTACATCAACTGACACATGCTTTCGGGTTTCCAGTTGCAGTTTATCGAAGCTATCTGAGTTGAGGTCAAATCTGCCGTCGGCCTGGGGGAACACCCGGCGTAACCGAAACGGCATAATTCTACAGGAGGATCTGGACGAAGGCCATTACACCATCCTGGGCCCAAATACTCGATCTGGGGCCTTCTCGATAATCGATATCTTCCTCACAAAATCGTCCAGCCGGTCATGCACCAGGAGCTCAGCTCGGACCACTATCCGATGGTGGCTGCAGTTGGCTCCTCGGTCAACCGGTATCGGATCTCTACCAATGCGCCAGATGCGAGATGTTCCGACAACACGTTGACGACAGCATTGATTACGACATGCACCCTGAGTCAGATGATGACATCGAAAGGCAACTGCAAAGCATCAAGAAAGTGACTTCCAGGCCCGGACGCAACATGTTATAGTGATAGATCAGATGAGCAACTCTGTATCCATTGATAGACCCACTAATGTATTGATATAATTGCGCAACTCCACCTGAATTAAATATCGGAGAGCTGATCTGCCTATATTAAAAAGTAATTGTAATCGAATGGCAGAAATGATAAAGGTCAGAATGGTGAACCTCAGAAATAACGATTATGCCGATAAAATCCGCCCTCTCTCAGATTATGCAAAGCCCGTTTGGAAGTCGACGCAAATTTTAAAAGCCAAACGAATGCCTATTCCACCGTTCATCTTATTAGACAGCAATGGCTCTAAGGATCACCTAATAACTTCTGCAGAGAAGGCTGCTAAGATGGGTCAACGCATCGTCAGCTCCCACAATCTCGGACAAAACATCGTCAGTCCACACAAAGCTGCCGTTAGCGAGCTAACAAACCACATCCATCTAAGTCCCAACAACTTTTTGGAAGCGTCGGAGTTCTCAGCTGACGAATTGTTGACATATATCAAAACATCAAAGAACATGAAGGTCGCAGCTTTCGAAAACATCATGATCTTGGAGCTTAAGCGATTGAACCCCTCAGTTCTACAATCATCTGGCGTTAATTTTCAACTTATTCCTGCTTCTTAGCAATTTTAGCTCGGGTTGGAAGTTAACCAAAGTCATCTCCATCTGGAATCCTGGGAAAGATTCTTCCTCTTCAGCCTTATCTAAGCTAGTTAAAATAGCGATTTACTGTCGGCTTCTCTCATCTGCCGGCGAGCTCAACATCGTGCTCGACGAACCGTTTGAATTCCGGCGTGGTCGCTCAACAGTTCACCACCTTATCCGAGTCATCAACATGCTCTGGCGGAACAAGTCTGTAATTAAATCATCTGCCATCGACATCGAGAAGGCCTTTTAAATGTGTGGCATGAGTCCTCCCTTAGCTCAGTCGATAAAGGCGCAGCTACAAAGCAGCACCATGCTGGAGGTGACTGGGTTCGATTCCCGGTCTGGTCTAGGAATTTTACGTTAAGGAAAACTTCTCGACTCCCTGGGCATAGCGTAGGAGAGATTAAGGCTTGTTCGCGACAAAATCTGGACACCCCTAAATACGTATATCTCTGGAAATACTTCTCCATCGAGTCAAATATTTCGTAGACTGATGGACGTATGTCTTAATTTTTTTTAGATTCTTGGTTTTCCTGAAAGCACTGTCCATAACGTTCTTAAATCTTTCGTTTAACATCAGCCAGGAAGGCAGGGAGCAGAACAAAAACGAATCTCAGGAACCACCAGAAGGATGCAAAGGTGAAGCAACTATTGCAGAAGTGACCAGATCTTTCGGTACGAACTGTGGCTAGAAAAATAACAATGTCTCCAACTTTCGAGCATACTTCCAAGAACCGGCAAGGTACGAAGTCGTTCAATGTGAAAACTGTACTGAACCGTAATGATAAACAGACTGTGACGGCTAAACCTCGGGCGCGCAAGTTGTATCGCGAATATTTGAAGGAGTTTTCCTGCGTGATAACGGATGATGAAACTTATGTACTGGAAGACTTTAAGCAGCTTCCCGGAACGTCTTATTATACTGCCATGCAACGGAACGGCATAGAGGAGCATTTCAGGATGAAGAAAAAAATATTTGATTTGGCATGCAATATGCAGCAGTGGTCGAGCAAGCCAAAACTTCGTCACTACTGGAATGATATACCATGAAGAATGCCTAAAGAAGCGATTGTTACCATTTCTTTGCAGTCATAACGCTCCCTCGCTATTCTGGCCTGATTTGGCATCTTGTCACTACGCCAAAGATATTTTGGAATGGTATTAAGCAAATGGAGCCTATGTTGTATCGAAAGAGGCAAATCCACCTAACTGCCAGGAGTTGCGACCTATCAAGCGGTATTGGGCTCTCGTGAAGAGAGAACTCTCTCATTTAAACCACATTATTAGGTAACTGTAAGTAGTTTTAAGACGACTAATAATGCACAATTAAATGAATAGAAAATGCATCTTGGATTGAACCAACAGGATTTTTTTTTATTCCATATTGAATCCGTTCAGATTTTGTTGCGAACAAGCCTTATTTGTCGGACACTGCATTCCGTTGTCGCTGCGTTGTGCAGCTCTGATGCGCAAGAGATCTTCGCTGACGTTCCGCAGAGAAGTGTACCATTTCTGTTCAACCTTATCACCTCGGACATACCCCCGCTCCCTGAAAACGGATCTTTTTCGTTGTTCGCCGGTGATATCGCAGTCATGCACCATAGTATGGAAACAAGAGTGCTCGCCGTGAAACTGCTGTTAAGCCTGAATGTCCTGTCAGTATACTTCACTGAGTGGAGGATTTGTTTCAATGCGGCGAAGATCCAGATCACCCTCAGTCCAATTTTCCCAGATTTGCTCTGCCTGACGATTGTAAAATAAGCCTTAACAACAAAACGGTGGAATGGACCATTTCAGCTGTCTACCTTGGTGATTCCCTGGACAGCAAGCAAGATTTATTTTCAGGGAGAAGAAGGACAAAAACTGTCACAAACCTTAACGTTCTGTTGAGGCTACTGTACCCATTGTTCAATAAAATGTCTACATTAAATATCCCTGAAAAATCATTCTCCCAGCCATTGAATACGGAAAGCCAGTGTAGGTGAGTTGCGCAATCACACATCCCCTGAAACATCACTGAAACTAATTATCTCAACAATTATCGGTACTACTCGGACCACTCCAGGAACAGCGAGTAACAAAATACCAAACGCATATTTTTAAAGCCATTTCAATAGTTGTAAAGAGTTTTTTCCTATTCGTTGATTTTCCGTCGGCCAAATTCCTCACAACGTGGTGACAACCACCGACGCCAGGAAGACGACCCTACATATCGCACTCATCAACACATGAACCTGGGGCAACGGTTTTACGTCCCTTCCGATGGAAGACGAGAACAGATTTTTTCGCCTCAGAAAAGCCACCGACCTCGATTGGAATTGAACCCTGACCCACTGGGGTGCCAAGTAGCACCACCTGCGCCAGCAATTATTAAGAGTTGACTTCCACAATGTTTGCGGAGAATCAATTGAAAAACCACACACACACACTCACACTAGTAGCATAGGGGTGTATGGTTCTTTAGACTGAATAAAATTTTCCTAAAAGAAGCCCTACGTCAACATCACTGACATATTTCACTCTTTCGCTTTTTACCCTTCTTACATCAATAGAAGGGTATTAAGATCGCTTGAAAACTCGACTTTTTATCCGAGGCCCACAGGGCCGAGTGTCATATACCATTCGACTCAGCTCGACGAACTGAGCACATGTCTGTGTGTATGTATGTGTGTGCGCGTGTGTGTATGTGTGTGTGTGTATGTGTGTGTGTGCGTTACAAATAATGTCACATCGGTTTCTTAGCCATCTGTGAACCGATTTCAGTTCTGTTGACGGCAAATGGAAGCTACAACATTCTCATAGAACGCTATTGATTTTTTTTTTCATTCGGACATTTCGTTACGAAGATATGAACGAAACAGTACTTGAAGGCCTATTATAATAGTAATCAAACAGTTTAGTCTCCGATTACCTTCTGAGCTATTTGTGTACCGATTTTAGTTTTGTTGGTGCCAAATCAAAGCTATGATATTTCCAAATAACTGGTCAAAATTTCATTATGATTGGATAATCCTTCATGGAGATATGACCAAAACAATACCTGAGAGCACATAATTGTGAGATGACAATATACTCGTTGCAGTGCAAAACCGAACAAGACCAATCACACCAATCGATGCCGCTTGCATTCTATTGTGTCGCATCTGGAGCGTTGTATAGCACATACAGCGGACTAGCCACACTAAGCGACTCTATAGAATTCAGGATCGATTAGCTCGAGTGGTTTTGAATTGCAACGAGTATATTCGAAAATTACACAAAGTTTCCATTTACTATAACTACACAATTTTGACGATTAAGAATTAAGTATTCATTTAGCATCTTGATTCCGTATTGATAATCAAAATTCATTCTGTGGACTAAATATACGAAATTTCTAATATTTGTGTAAATTATTCTTTTATATAATAGGTCGTTAAACACTATTAATGTCAATATTTTAATCACTTCGATAAACAATATGTTCAGGATTGACAAATAATTCATTTTATAAACTAAATGTTTGAATATTCCTGGATCTTCTTGGAATTTCTGATGAAAATATGTATCCAGTACCATATTGGCCACATTTGAGTTCGTAATTCTGGTGAAATGTAAGAAGGGTTCAGTCTCACCATCGGTGGATTAATGCGGGTTTTAAATTGTACCCCAGTATAGAAAACAAAGACGTGGGGTAGGTAACGACTTAAGCACTCCGGGACCCTATTCCAAGCACGGGGTTAACGTTAACCTATAACGCGCATTTTTTGCTGTATGGTGCTCCATCTAGTGAAGCACCATACTGCAAAAAATGAGCGTTGTAGGTTAACGTTTACCCCATGCTTGGAATAGGGTCTCGGGGTGCTAAAGTCGTTACCTACCCTAGTACTTCGTCGAAAAGTCCTACGTTGTTATTGATGAACACAATGTGTTGGTAAATGCATTTCCGCATTCGTTGCAACGTAGTTGACCTATATCTAGCTACCGGTGAGGAAATGTCGTGACTTTATGAATTGGGTACAAAAGATACAAAGCTGATTGCTCTCTTTGCATGCATTTAGCGATAAGCAGACAAAAAACCGATAGTATAAAAATGTTCCTGTTCTTCACAGCATTCAGTGAATAAGTTGAAGATCTATAAACGATATCAATTGATAATGATTCTGCAAACCTTATGGCCTACTCTGGTTTTGCTTGCAATAAATGGTTTGTTTTAGTAGATGTATAACTCTTAAAAACTAAAATACTTTCTTTTGAACAGCTGCTGCTAACAACCAGAAAATTGTGAACGGAACAGATGCAACCATAGAGGATTACCCGTTCATGATTTCGTTGCGTAATTCATATGGTGGTCATACCTGCGGTGGGAGCATACTGACGAATCGTTGGATCCTGACTGCAGCCCATTGCGTCGACGAAACTATGACTCCGGCAAAATCAACGGTTCAAGTCGGCCAAACGGAAATCTCCAGACCAGTAGACGAGTCCGTTTACGATATTGAACTGGTCATCATCCACCCTGGATACGATCTGTACAGTAGCTTCGTGAACGATATTGCCGTAATTAAGTTGAAACGCCCTTTAGTGTTCGGAGAAACTGTTCAACCCGTTCAGCTGCCCCGAGCGTGCTTTGAAATACCGGAATCGGATTCAGCAGTAACATTGATTGGGTGGGGCTTGAATCAAGATGAAGTTGCACAAACGATCTTGCAACAGGTGCATTACTATGTAGTACCAAATGATGTATGTGATGAAATTCATGACAGCAAAATATTCCCGGAACAAATCTGTGCAGCTTACCCGAATGGCGGGAAGGGGCAGTGTAATGTGAGTATTGGAGTGAGAATAAAAAGTAATGATTTCATTAATATTTTCAAATCTCAGGGTGACTCTGGAGGCCCGCTGCTGCATAATGCTGTACAGGTAGGAATCGTTTCATGGAGTATTAAACCATGCACCATTGCACCGTATCCTGGAGTTCTAACAAAAGTATCACACTTTATAGATTTTATTTATAAGAACACTGATATTGGTACAACTTATGTACATGTTCCAGAATGCAAATGATCTACGCGTTTAATAACAAGTTACTATCCGTATTTAAAAATAATTGCTCAACTCGCTCACTCTTTAAAATTATATAAAATTAAAATAATTCTTAAGAATAAAAAAAATTGAAACATCCAAAATAATGAAGTAAAAAAGTAAAACAACAATTAGTAAAATAAATCTATTAAAATACTTCTCAAATCTGAAGAATGCAAAACTGAATATATGTGGAAATGGAAATCACTTTGAGAATCTGAAATTAAAACTGAAAAAGTGACTGTTGTGAAGTCTTCTATCAACAGCGCCTATTTAAATTTCGTCAGGTTATATGCATAGAAGTCGTTGGTACAGGCGCATACGGGACACTATCGGTTGCTAAACAGATAACCTTTCTAAGGCAAAATATGACCACGGTCAGACTCCAGACTGCGGTGGCGCATGACCATCTGCTTAGGACCCTGTATGGTCAAGTAGTCGAGGCATTGCTGAACGGGCGTTTTCGTGGTCGTCCATGCAGAGTAGACGACGTTGTTTCCTCCAGAGGCCCATTGGCGTGAAACAGATATATGCATCATGGAGCTATTGGCAGTATATCCATCAACGCCCCAAGACGAAGTGTTCTTTGTACTCTGTGACCATGCGTTGATGATGGCTTTGCAGAAAAGGTGGCTCCTGTGCCCGATTGAAAATGTTGAATCACCTAATACACCAGTACGGCAACGCATAATTAAAGCGGAAAACCTAATCGGTTGTGCCTGGGATAACTCGGAAGACGATTATCGGATGCCTCGTGAGATTTACCCTCCATTGAGTTTGGGCTGTGCGATTTGGTTCCGCGTCCCCCAGATAAAGGCCCACGTGGAGGCGGCGGTGGTTGAGGAGGTGGAGACGAACATGACGACGACCACGATTACCAAGATTATAACCGTAATCTGGATAACCTGAGTGAGGAGCTCACAATTTGTGTATTGATGGGGCAATGTACCTTAGCTCAGGCGCAGAATCTTCTGCCGGATATGCCACCCCCGCTTAGACAAGTCGTGGTTCCCATTGTTGAACCGGCTCAGGTTCGAGCTGATGAAGCAATTCATGATCGTCAGCAAGATGCTCCTGTTATTCGTATACCGGTTATTCCGGATAATGACGATGAAGCTGGTCTGCCACAGCCTCATTTCAATCAAGTTTCATCGCCTCTCGACCGCTTGCAGTCATTGGAAAGATTCCAGGGTCATTCTCCCCTATGAAACTCCGTCTGAAAGCAAAGCGAGAATCAGAGATTCTCGGTCAGACACTGAGCGACAACAAGCTCCAAAGGATGCTGAAGAGGAAGACCGAGGGAAAAGTGGCTACATCGCTGCGTGCGCTTGGCCGGGAGGTCAGTTCAACCGGCCATACAGTGAAAAAGTACCTGGCAAACATGAACATACATATCAGGAAGCGGAATCCGCGTCCACTGGTTTCGGAGCTGCAGGCAATGACGCAGCGGCAGTGGCTGAATAAGATGGTCAACTCGATTTTCCCGGCGAATCAACACGTGGTGCTGGTGATGAACAACGAGACCTAGCTCACCCTGAACGGCTAGCAGGGCACTTCGTATTTCACTTCTCCCACGAAGGAAGTGAGCTCCGAGGTGAAGTTCATTTCACACACCAAGTTCCCCAAGAACGTGCGGCTGTGGCTGATAATCAGCGAGAAGGGGATTGGGAAACTAGGAGAATTTAAAATTAACACTTCATTTGATCACTTTTTAAAATATAAAAAATAAAACCTTGAAATACTTATTCAAATTTTCGCTAGTAAATGCGAGCAAATTCCTTTTAATTCTACTATGAGCTTATCGTTTGACAGATAGGCCTATTTCGTCTGCTACTTACAGACTTCTTCAGCTTATTTTCAGGGAGCAGGTTGACAAAACTGTCACAAAGTGTAACGTTCTGTCGAAGCTACTGTACCCATTGACCAACAGAAGGTCTACATTATCCCTGAAAAACAAGCTTGCTGTCTACAAGCAAATCATACTTCCAGTCATCGAATACGGCATGCCAGTGTGGGAGAGTTGCGCTAAAACACATCACCTGAAACTTCAGCGTGTTCAAAATAAGTTCCTCAGGATGATCCTGAACACCCCTCCGAGGACAAGAGCATCTGAGGTCCACCGTCTGGCCGAGATCAAATCGCTCGACGATCGCTTTAGTGAGTCTATCAATCGGTACAGGGCACGCTGCCTGACATCGGATCACCAGGTCATCCGGAATCTGGTTCCCCACCTCTAGGATTTTTCAAATTGTAGTTTTAGTTGTAGATTAGGTAGGTTATTAAATTTTAACAAAGCTGAAGAGTCCATTTTGCTAAAACTCTTAAAATTGTAAAATTGTATGTAAGACGAAGAATTGTAATAAGAAACAAATGAAGAAAAAGAATAAGGCGAGTAGCTATCAGTGATACATATCAGCTCTAAGCTGCAGCACACTCTACTGCCCAGCAGCAGTAGTGTGACAATAAGAAGAGCAGAATCATTCACGTCACCTGCAGCAATCCATCCGCAACGACGAGGAGCTGAACAAACTTTTCTCCAGTGTGACCATTTCACAGAGTGGTGTTCTGCGAAACGCACTGCAGCCCAAAAAGATTGAAAGGAAAATATGAATTGTGAACCATGTTTTCTCCGTAAACCAATAAAATCCGTCCTTTTCAGGACGAACAAATAAATTTTCCGACTAAAGAGTATGTTTGTTTGAAATTTCTCTTGAGTTTTTTGAAATTTTAATAACCACGCATCGGTAATCATGTTGCTTTTCTGCGTCCCGGATAAAATAGCCAAATCAATCGACCACGTGGTCTTCGTTGTCAAGTGGTTAGCGGCGTCATCCGTCGCTCAAGCGATTGTCAGGATGAGGGTTTGATTCCCGTACCAGCCAATGGAAATTTCACAAAACGAAAATGTCCATTCTAGTCTACTGGGTGTTAGGTTAAGTTGTTCGTTGCAATTCGCTCTATGTTTAATTTTCTGTCTGTCCAACCTCGAGTTGAAGACACTGTGAACGTTTAGTATTATCGTATTACGTGCTACCAAACACCCAGGCCCTCCTGCAGCCCAAGAAAACCAAGAAGAAAATTTCAATCGCGAACCATGTTCCCTCCGTAAACAACTAAAACCCTTTTCAGGACGACCAAATGAATTTGCCAACTAAAAAAAGGTATGTTTGATTGGAATTTCTCCAGCGCCAAACCAATCACCCACATCATCATTGTGGTCAAGTGGTTAGTGGCATCACCGATTGGCATGAAGTGAGGGTTCGATTCCCGTTTCAGCCTGTGGAACTTTTCGCAAAATGAAAATGTCCAAATTGATCCACTGGGTGTCAAGTTGCAATTTGCTCTATGTTCAATGGAAATGTAAACACAGGATCCATTTAACACTTACAAGCACGTTGAACTTTCAACAAACAAAATAATATTAACAGATAATTCGACCCGAACTGCAGTTTCTATAAATTTTCGTGGAGAACCAACAGTAATGCGTCACACTAACAGCATAGGGTTTCATGGTTCTCTAGACTGAATAAAAATATAAAATAAAATATAGAAATTTATTAATTCGATGTCATCAATTTGTTCATATCAACAAGCAGTCCTACGTCAACTATGCAGTTATGTCACTGACATTACTCACCCTTTCCCCAGTATAGAGAACAAAGGCGTAATCTTACGTCAAAAGAATGTTCAATGTTGATTCGAAAATGATTTCAAATACTACACCTTTCGTCGAAAGAAATATGTTTCCGTTGGGCATTACAGTGCACTACGTTCGACACTGTGTGTAACGTTTACACTCCCGTTTTATTGTACTCAATTTTTGAGTAGAATTGTGTTCTACACGCTAAAATCAGTTTACCCAAATATGGGTAAAGAATACCCATAATCGCGAAAAGTGCACATACCCATTTATAGGTACGTTACTACTTACCCATATTTGAGTATTTTTTCCCATACAAATTTACTCAAATATGGGTAAAGTAACTTTACCCATAAATAAGTATGTGCACTTTTTTGCGATTATGGGTAAACTGAGCTTAGCGTGTATCTCTGTTTCTCTCACGGAAATGTTACTTCTAGACAATATAGTCAAAAGGTCCAAAATAACATTTGTAAACTATTACTTCTAGCGTATTTTTCTGGGATCTGCTTGCTCCCACAAACAAAATGTTACTAGAAACAGATACAGGGAGTAATTACTTTCCCGGCGGTAGTGGATGTAGATGTTAGAAACCTGGCATATCCAGAAAATTTACGTTATTAGTCATTGTTTACAATTGTTACTTTCGACCTTTAGACGATTATGTCTAGGCTTAATTTTTGTAAAAAGTTGATCTACTAAATTTTTTGAGTGCATCCAATTTTAAGCTAAAAGCTTGTAATGCAACGATAATATTCATAGTTGAGATTACTTATGTGACGAAGCTTTACCAGATGAATTATAAGCTTATTTATTTCCCTACAGATAGCGCTATCCAAAAGCTTCAAGACTCATAATGCGCATGCGTCCGTCTTATCAATGAGGAAAAAAGTTTGACTCGGTATTCCATGGTGCACCATTTGCCTTGTGATAATGAATTAACCGTCTTCTGTTGACGGGAGCATCCGCAAGAGCACTAACGCCAATTGCACCAACGCCTGTCTGGGCAACTGCTGCTCGCCAGTGAAACCTCCAGGGTGCTTGCTGCCACTAACTGCGTTGCAACAGACAACTTCACAGCTACACGACTGTTGTAAGACTGAGTCAAAATTTTGCTGAGAGCTGGTATGTTAAAGCGTCGGATGCTATTGCACAAAAGTAGGCGGTACCAACGAAGAGAAGTGTGATACAAATTGCATTGAAGGGGACGAACTTTAGTCATTGTGCCACAATAATTAGTTTTAATTAGTGCACGCTAGACGGATGATTTTCTTAGCAGAAATTTGCCTAGGAACTATGATGAACTCAACCACATGGTCGGTCTCTGACGTGTCGCAGTCGGCTTGAATTATCCCTTCTAGAATTGGTGAATGTAGGTTGAAAAAAGAAGAAGACACCGAGTGGTGATAAATCTGACTGCTCCCATGTTAAAGTATAGGACGAACATTTTGAAAAGCTTCTAAAAAATTCAGATGAAATTCTAATTAAAAGCGGTTTATTGTATGATGGAAGGAACATTCGGCTCGAATTATCCTTTCTTTAATTTCGTTCGTTACTTGTTCAACGTTCTATGTGATATACTCCGGGACGCGGTGTTTAATGAATGATATGTTCAGCCTTGACGCGGTAACTGATTTACAATTAGCACAAGAGAAAATTTCAACCAAACTCTTTAATTAGTAAACTTATTTGGTCGTCCTGAAAAGGACGGATTTAATTGACGTGAGAGAAATAGTTAGCGATTTCCCTTGGGCTTTCTTTCTTCGTTCAGCTCCTCATCGTTGTGGTTGGCCATCTGCAGGTGATGTGGGATGAATCTGGTCTTCTTGTTTTCACGGGCGACGTTTTCAACAACGTGCTCGCCAAGCACGTCTGTCGCATACGGATGCACAGAGTGAACTGATTATCTTATTACTTACTTAACATGTTTTATATTTCCATTTGTTTGTCTTAAATATTTTTTTTTACATTTTAAGTGTTTTAGCCCTTGGGCTCTTCAGCTTTGTTTAATTTTATGTGTTTGGTGTGTTTAAAGTGTTATGTGTTTTACATGAAATTTTTTGTTTAGCCCTTGGGGCATTGTTTGTTAAAATTTGATAACCTACCTAATCTACAACTAAAACTACAATTTGAAAATCCTAGGGTGGGGAACCAGATTCCGGATGATCTGGTGATCCGATGTCAGAACAGCGTGCCCTGTACCGATTGATAGACTCACTAAAGCGATCGTCGAGCATTTTTATCTCGGCCAGACGGTGGACCTCAGATGTTCTTGTCCTCGGAGGGGTGTTCAGGATCATCCTGAGGAACTTATTTTGGACACGCTGAAGTTTCAGGTGATGTGTTTTTGCGCAGCTCTCCCAGATTGGCATGCCGTACTCGATGACTGGAAGTATGATTTGCTTGTAGACAGCAAGCTTGTTTTTCAGGGATAATGTAGACCTTCTGTTGATCAATGGGTACAGTAGCTTCAACAGAACGTTACACTTTGTGACCGTTTTGTCAACCTGCTCCCTGAAAATAAGCTTGCTGTCTATGGTAACGCCAAGATAGACAGCTGATTTGGCCCATTCCACCGTTGTGTTGTTTAAACTTATTTTACAATCCTCAGGCGGAACAAGTCTGGGAGAGTTGGAGTGTGGAAATAGGATGACCTGGGTCTTCGCCGCATTGATACAGATCTTCCATTCAGTGAAGTATTCAGACAGAACATTCAGGCTTCGCTGCAGTTTCGCTGTAAGCGCTCTTATTACCCTACCATTGTGGACGACTGCGGTATCATCGGCGAACAACGACAGAGATCCATTTTCAGGGATCGGGGGTATGTCCGAGGTGAATAGGTTGAACAGAAGTGGACCTAGTATACTTCCCTGCGGAACACCGGCGGAAATCTCCTGTGCATCAGAAACTGCACCTTGCAGCGAAACACGGAATGTTCTGTCCGACAGATAATTTTTAATTATCTTCACCAGGAAGATGGGAAGATTGTATCGATGCAGCTTGTACACCAAGCCATCATGCCACACGTTATCAAAGGCCTTCTCGATGTCGAGAAGTGCCATGGCAGATGATTTTGAAACAGACTTGTTCCGTCTGAGGATGTTACTGACTCGATTAAGTTGGTGAGTTGTCGACCGACCACGTCGGAAGCCAAATTGTTCGTCAAGCAAAATGTTCAGCTCGTCGGCAGATGTAAGAAGCCGACGGTGGATTGCTTTCTCAAACAGCTTGGATACTCCTGAGAGAAGGCTAATTGGTCTATAACTTTTGGAACACGAAGGATCTTTCCCAGGTTTCCAGATGGGTATGACTTTAGCTGACTTCCAACACGAGGGGAAGTAGCTAAGTCGCAGGCATTGGTTGAAAACTATCGCCAGATGGTTATAGAACTGGGGGCTCAATTTCTTGAGCTCCAAGTTCAAGATGTTATCGAAACCTGGGGCCTTCATGTTCTTAGACGCTTTGATATAGGTCAACAATTCGTCAGCTGAGATTTCCAACTCTTCCGAGAAGTCATTGGGACTTTGATGGATATTGTTAACAAGCTCGCTAACGGCAGCGTCGTGTGGACTGACGATGTTTAGTCCAAGATTGTGGGAGCTGACGAAGTGTTGACCTATCTCAACAGCCTTCTCTGCAGGAGTAATTAAGCGATCCGTGGAGCGATTGCTGTCAAGTGGGATCAACGGTGGAATGGGTCTTGGCTTAGTTTTTAGGATTTTAGCCAACTTCCAGAACGGCTTTGCACAATCTGGGAGAGAGCGGATCTTGTCGGAAAAATGGTTGTTTCTGAGGTCCACCATTCTGGCCTTAATAATTTTAGTCATCCGATTGCAATGACTTTTTAAAGTAGGCAAACCTGTTCGCTGGTATTGCCGTCGGGTAGCGTTGCGCAATTGAATCAGTTCTTTGGTGGATCTATCAATGGGTACAGAGTCACTCACCTGATCTATTACCGGTACATGTTGATCCCGGGCCTCGGAGATCGCTTGCTCGATGCTCTGCAGCTGCCGTTCGATGTCATCAACCGTCTCAAGGTGCATTTCGAAATCGATGTTGTCGTCAACGTGTTGTCGGAACCTCTCCCAACTGGCGCGATGGTAGTTCCGTCTGGTAATACGATGCCGGTTGACCGAGGAGCCAACTTCGGCCACCACCGGATAGTGGTCCGAGCTGAGCTCCTGGTGTGCGATCGGCTGGGCGATGTTGTTTCCCATGTTGGTGAGGAAGATGTCGATTGTTGAATGGACCCCGGATCTGCTCAACCGGGTGGGAGTATCCGGGCCCAGGACGGTGTAATGTCCCTCTTCCAGGTCTTCCTGCAAAATTATTCCGTTCCGGTTCCGCCGGGTGTTCCCCAGGTTTCGTGTTTCGCGTTTAGGTCGCCGGCGATGATAAATTGTCCCTGCCTCCGAGTGAGCTTGCGAATGTCGTTCCGAAGGACCGTTGTTGTTCCGTTAGCGGTGCTGGCTTGCTTGGGACAATAAGCCGCGATGATGGTGATAGGGCCGATAGCAGTTTCGATCTCGACTCCGATGGCTTCGATGGACTGCAGCTGGAAGCTCGGAAGTAGTTGGCAGTTGATGTTGTAGCGCAGGGCGACCGCAACTCCTCCTCCAGTAGAGCCGCTACGATCAAGTCGTACAATCCGATATCCAGGGATGAAAATGTTCAGTTCCGGCTTGAGATGTGTCTCGGTGACGATGGCGATGTCGATGGCCTTCCTGTTAAGGAAGTCACCGAGCTCAGTCGTTTTGTTCCGGATGGAACAAGCATTCCAATTAGCGATGCTGATGGTGCGTTTATGGTCCATGCTTACACAGGAACTTCATCGTCACGGAGGTGGCGGCTTTGAGCTGTTCCTCCTTGGAGCGGCAGAAACGTAGTTGGCGGTAGAGCTCTTGGACGAACTCGACCATTTGTTCCGAGTCGTAGAGCTGTCCATCGACGTGTGGTTGCGTGGAGGTACTGCGATTCGAATTGCCCCAGCCTGGAGGAGGAGCTGGGTTGGGGGCGGCGGCGGCAGCCGCGAATCGTTGCTGAACGGATGCTGGCGGGCGGTTTGCTTGGCGATGGTTCAACGGAACTGGTGGTAGATTCGGCACTTGGTACCGGAGCGCCGGGAAGTTCTCCTCATCCATTCGAGGTGGCGGGCGGCGTTGACCATGTCGAGACTTGGTTGACGCCTGTTTGCGGATGGCCAAATACTCCGCTCGTTTGGGGCAGGCTCGGTTGCTGCCTTCGTGGTTAGCACCACAGTTGGCGCACTTTGATGAGGCACCTTCATCCATCGGGGCACAATCCATGGTGGTGTGCGCTCCGGCACACTTTCCACAGCGGGGCTTCATGTGGCAGTTTCGGTGAACTGATTATCGGTCGTTCCCACATGTTTCATAATTGCTGGCACGGTTACTGTGGCAGTATGAACCAATCAGAGCGTAGTGCAAATATGATGTCATTTTCGACCAATAGCTTTGTGCGTTCAGACATTTTTGTGGGACGGGGAAAAGCTATTTTGAATAAGAAGAAGACATTTTTTGCTCGTTTCCTATGACCTTGCTAGGGAAAACACATTTTTCAACCTGTTGATATGCAAATTTGTATGAGAGCAAAAGAAGGTCATGTTCAAATGAAAAATTGAACTACTTATACTAATTGAACTTCATTCATATTTCAATGCGAAAAATTTGTGAGTCTTTTTGATCAAACGGTGTATGAATGAAGCCATTCTGTTTAGTCAAACGAGAGTTATAAGCGTTCAAAAACCTTTCACTTTTGCGTAACGCTCTCATTTTTCAAAATTTTGAAACGGCACCCGGTATAGAAAAGAGAAACGTAGTCCTACGTTAAAAACGTAGTCCTACGTTAAAAAAACCCTAGAAATATGTGGGTAGATATAATGAATTTCATTCAAATCTATACCTAAAATCTCTCAAGTGATCAAATGTACGTACCACAGGTAACACAATGGTTATTTTAGGTAGGAAATAATTAAACCTGTCTGAGTTAATCATATAATTGTGTTAAAGTTTTTGGTACTAAACAGGATCAACCACCTGATTTAATTGTATTATGAATATAGTTTAAAAATAACAATTTTTAAACCATAAGCTTTTTCCAAATGGTAGCCTTGATTTTTCGAACATTCAAAGACCCTTCAAAAATGCAAATATGCATTATACTAAAATTTAATTGGCTTCTGTGAGGTTGTTAGGAACACATTATTAAAGTTGTTGTTAGAAAAACTTGATTTCCTTAAAAGTTCCCATCTTGCAATGTATGGCAAACTTTTAGACAATTATATTGCCTATATAGAAAAAAATTCGTCCAATTCTGAGATAGCCATTTTTAAAATATTATTTTTAGCGTGTAAGAGTTGATTTTATGATTTTTACAATTTTTTCATGAAAGTTAAGACAATTATCTGAAAGTCACCCATACATCACTTTTTTGTAGGTCTTGTCCTCTTTGAGTTATGTTGATTTAAGAAAAATCGATCAGAATACTAGCTCCCTTTTCAAATTATAGTCTAGATTTTGAATTTTGAAAAAACAAAGTATGCAAAGTATTGCTTGAAAAGACTTAGTTCATACATACCCAAAGTTTCATTTGATTCTGAGAGGGTGCTGCCAACCACTGGATGAGTTGGCGTGAAATTCGTCTATTCTGACATAAAATTTATCTTTAGGTTGGGGGCTATTCATAAACCACGTAGACTTTTCTGAGGGGAGGGAGGGTGGTGGGGGACTAAAGTATACACTCCATACAAAAATTCAAAAAATTGTATCCTGAAAAGCCAAAGAGGGGTGGGGGTCTCTGAAATTTAAAAAAATAAGTCTACATGATTTATGAACGGGCCCTTGGTAAATTACGGGCTATGCATCTGAAGTAGTTAAAAATAGGTTATTTATTTAAACCCTTCAACCTCTCGGTTGAATATTGTACCATTAGATGCGTTTAAATGCAATGCATCATTTATCATACAAATTATCTGATCACATCCGCATGTGTCAGAAGAAAGCTAGTACCGTTGCTTTAAAGACACGTACTGCACTCCTCACTTGTCTAAACAACTCTGACATTGTTGCATTGTTGCAATAAGCAATTATTTCCCATCGACTGCACCATGATTGGAAACACGACGCGGAAAAGGTTTCAAAGTTGTAGATCCACTGCTTTCTTCGTTGCAGGGATGTGCTTAATCCCGGTTGATTCCATGGCTCAATACTGTGGACAAATAATTGATACATTGTGTATTTTCTTGCAAGTTACTTAAACAGAAAAAGTTGTACTTTGAACATCCCTGCAGTGCAACAGATTGAAAACAGATGCACATATCACGACAGAGAGGCAGCACTCACTGGATTCGTTCGCTGCCCATCAGTTCGTCCTTTGGCGGCATTCGACCAAGTCCAATACACTTCCCTACTGGGGAAGACTAGAAGAAGCAGAAGTAAATTGTAGTAAAACTCACTCACGGGGAAAATGATTCCGAGTCGGGTGCTTCCGACGTTGTTGATCACTGTCGGGTTTTTGTTCACGATTTCCGTTGGCGCAAAAAAGTCGACATCTTCCAACAGTGGTCGGCTGGAGAAAAGCTTGGATGATGAACTGGTGAAGAGTAGGTTTATTCAAGCAAGGCTAAGTGTTTTGAATTCCTTCTTTCTTCTGCCCTTTCCAGATTCCATCTTACGAATGTGCCCATCGGAGCCGCGATTGGACTCTTCGGTGCTTGGTACCCGTAACCAACTTTCAAATGTCTCTGGATCTGTGTGGAACTAAAAAGGTAGGTGCCATTTGGGTGGTACGGTAAAGCAAATAGTGAATTAATTTTTGGTTTTGAAACCAGAAACCTGAGGAAAAGCACGTTGAACGATGTGTAAAGGAATTGTACATCCTTGGAAAATCATGTCCACAAACGTCCATGACAGATGCTGCAATGGAAATGATGTATCAAAAGAAGCCACCACCACCTCCAAAGAGCTATTCGAAGCATACCCTGCCAACAAATCCAATGCAAAATAGTCTACCTGCTCTGTCGAAAGCTTATTCTAGTGATAGGCGAACTAAGAATAAGAAGACGAAACATGATTTATGATTAAGTAGAAAGCACAGTCAGTTCTAATGAAAATACACGCAAATACAAACAATTTGCCAAATATATGGTTGATTATCCTTTATTTATCGTTTCGCAATTCATCCTACTAGAAATCAAAGGATTTTCATTAGGGCCTAACTGACAAACGTGAAAAATGGCTTTTCCACAAAATTTCTCGTCATTTGAAACACGACTAATTAATCCACCACGGTCATATCGAAGAGAAAAAGGTTACCTGTTCGATAGAATTGGAGGCTTACATGGGTAGACTTTGTAATACGAGAAACTTACGTAAGAAGCCATTCTAACGTAGGACTAGAGAAACGTAGTATATATACCCCACAGAAAAAAATAATTAATTTAAAAAGGCGCGTAGAATTTCCCTTCGTTTAATTCCAAGCCAAAGGAGGCGTAAACAGTGCAATTGGTTGTAGTCTTTGATGCGCCATACAACAATGTTTGCAATCTTGCATAAAACAGGCTTGATTCAGGCGTTATCTGGCTTAAATTTACATAAAATATCCCATTATTTTCTGCCAAATCTAGCATTCTCTTTATGTGCATTATGTAGCGCAGAAAAATCAATGCTTCTTTTGACGTATTCTACGTCTTACGGCAAGGGTAGGGTGTCAAATGAAAATCTAAAATTTTGCGACCGTCACGAAAAACCGTACGTTTTGTACGCGAATAACTCAAATAATCTACGATAGATTTACATGATTTCTTCTTCAATCGGTCGGAAATTTTACCGCGCTTCAATTCAATTGTCAAACATTATTCTCAAACAATAGTAAACTATTGAAAATAACGCAAATATAAGGTGATGTCTTATAATGTCATTTTGCAGAGTAAATTTACCAAATTTCCTATCACAGATTTCAAATCGAAGCAAAGAACGTCTTGCATCATCTTCTTCTTCTTTGTATTAGAGAGGGACTTTAACCAATCATGTCATTCGCTTCATTCCAGTTTTACCAAGCGACACGATCGGTCGTGTTTTTCACTCCCTCGCAGTAAAAGTTTTTTCTCCCGTTTTTCCCCCTCGCCCGCTTTCTCGAAATTGCGTGTTCGGTTCGCGACCTATCGCCTGCGCTTGCTCATCTTTTGGTGGTGGCAAAGCAGAAAAAAGTGTTGCAAAGTTCGGAAATATTTCCCGCTCGACCTATTGCCGTGGCAATGGGTCGAAAAAATCGACCAACGGTGACATCTGCTCCCGAATTTTTACCGCAGCCGGGCAGCTCCAAGCGGCTGCGCCATGATGACGCCGATCCAGTGGATCCGAACGCTCGTCTACTAGCGAGCAATCAATTCGCCGTGCTTCCGGTACAGGAGGTGCCAAAGAAGGTGAAAGTTCCCCCGCTTTTCACCACATCCAAGGACATTGCTGCTCTCAGGACCGAGCTTGCAGCTATCCAAATCCATCCGCTGTACAAGCTGTGCAGTAATGGCATTAAAGTAATGTGCTCGTCGGAGGCTGACTACCGTGCTGTCGGCGCTCACCTAGTCGCCAAGCAGCATGAATTCTACACGCACGATGTACCCGGAAGCAAGCCTATGAAGGTGATCCTGCGTGGTCTTCCGGAACTCACTCCGGAATCAATCTTTGCGGAGCTGCAAGCGGCGGCACTAAAGCCTCAGTAGGTGTTTCCCATCAGGCGCCAGCAACACGGAAACTACCGGGACCAACTTTATCTGGTCCATCTCGAGAAGGGATCCGCCACGATGGCGGAACTGTTGAAAACACGGGCCCTTTTCAACGTCATCGTCGAGTGGGACCGGTATCGTCCAAGACAAAACGACGTGACGCAGTGTGGCAACTGCCTTGCTTTCGGCCACGGAACTCGAAACTGCCACATGAAACCGAGATGTGGCAAGTGCGCCGGAGCACACGCCACCAAGGATTGTGCCCCGATGGAAGAAGGTGCCCCAATGAAGTGCGCCAACTGCGGTGCAAATCATGAGAGCAGCAATCGGACCTGCCCAAAACGTGCGGAGTTTTTGGCTATCCGAAAGAAGGCATCCACCAAGACTCGGCCAGGACAACGCCGTCCACCTCCTCCGATGAACGAGGAGAATTTCCCGTCGCTTCGGTACCAAGTGCCAAACTTGTCACCGATCCCACTAAATCACCGCCATGCAAACCGCCCGTCGTTTCGCGGCAGCCGCCGCCGCCCCCAACCCGACTCCTCCTCCAGGATGGGGCAATCCAAGTTGCAGTACCTCCACGCAACCACCCGTCGATGGACAGCTCTACGACTCGGAGCAAATGGTGGAGTTCGTGCAAGAGCTCTATCGCCAACTACGTTCCTGCCGCTCCAAGGAGGAACAGCTCAAAGCCGCCACGTCCGTGACGATGAAGTTTCTGTTCAAACATGGACCGTAAACGCACCATCAGCATCCTCAACTGGAATGCTTGTTCCATCCGGAACAAAACTTTTGAGCTCGGTGATTTCCTTAACAGGAAGGCCATCGACATCGCCATCGTCACCGAGACACACCTCAAACCGGAAATCAGCATCGTCATCCCAGGATACCGGATTCTGCGACTTGATCGTAGGGGCTCTAGTGGAGGAGGAGTTGCGATCACCCTGCGCTACAACATCAACTGCCATCTGCTTCCGAGTTTTCAGCTGCAGTCCATCGAAGCCATCGGAGTCGAGGTCGAAACTGCTGTCGGCCCAATCACCATCATCGCGGCCTATTGTCCCAAGCAAGCCAGTACCAACAACGGAACAACAACCGGGGTTCATTCGACAATCGACATCTTCCTCACCAACATGGGGAACAACATCGCCCAGCCGATCGTTCACCAGGAGCTCAGCTCGGACCACTATCCGGTGGTGGCTGAAGTTGGCTCCTCGGTCAATCGGCATCGAATCACCAGACGGAACTACCATCGCGCCAGTTGGGTTCCGACAACACGTTGACGACAACAACGATTTCGACATGCACCTTGATTCGGTTGATGACATCGAACGGCAGCTGCAGAGCATCGAGCAAGCGATCTCCCAGGCCCGGGAACAGCACGTACCGGTGATTGATCAGGTGAGCGACTCTGTACCCATTGATAGACCCACTAAAGAACTTATTCAATTGCGCAACGCCATTCGAAGGCAATACCAGCGAACTGGTTTGCCAACGCTTAAACGTCACTGTAATCGAGTGACCAAAATTATTAAGGCCAGAATGGTGGACCTTAAAAATAACAATTTTTCCGACAAGATCCGCTCTCTCCCAGATTGTGCTTAGCCGTTCTGGAAGTTGACTAAAATTTTAAAAACTAAGCCAAGGCCCATTCCACCGTTGATCCCATTAGACAGCAATGGCTCTAAGGATCGATTGATAACTCCTGCAGAGAAGGCTGCTGAGATAAGTCAACACTTCGTCAGCTCCCATAATCTCGGACAAAACATCGTCAGTCCACATGAAGCTGCCGTTAGCGCACTTATTACTAACATCCATCTAAGCCCCAACGACTTCACAGAGGAGTTGGAGATCTCAGCTGACGAATTGTTGGCTTATATCAAATGCTCAAAGAACATGAAGGCCCCAGGTTTCGATAACATCCTGAACTTGGAGCTCAAGCAACTGAGCCCCCAGTTCTATAACCATCTGGCGATGGTTTTCAATCATTGCCTCCGACTTGGCTACTTCCCCTCGAGTTGGAAGTCAGCCAAAGTCATACCCATCCAGAAGCCTGGGAAGATCCTTCATGTTCCAAGAGCTATAGGCCCATCAGCCTTCTCTCAGGACTATCAAAACTGTTTGAGAAAGCGATCTACCGTCGGCTTCTTTCATCTGCCGACGAGCTGAACATCTTGCTCGACGAACAATTTGGCTTCCGACGTGGTCGGTCGACTATTCACCAACTTAATCGAGTCAGTAACATCCTCAGACGGAACAAGTCCGTTTCGAAATCATCTGCCATGGCACTTCTCGACATCGAGAAGGCCTTTGATAACGTGTGGCATGATGGCTTGGTGTACAAGCTGCATCGATACAATCTTCCCATCTTTCTGGTGAAGATAATTAAAAATTATCTGTCGGACAGGACATTCCGTGTTTCGCTGCATGGTGCAGTTTCCGATGCACAGGAGATTTCCGCCGGTGTTCCGCAGGGAAGCATACTAGATCCACTTCTGTTCAACCTATTCACCTCGGACATACCCCCGCTCCCTGAAAAAGGATCTCTGTCGTTGTTCGCCGATGATACCGCAGTCGTCCACAATGGTAGGGTAATAAGAGCGCTTACAGCGAAACTGCAGCGAAGCCTGAATGTTCTGTCTGAATATTTCACCGATTGGAAGATCTGCATCAATGCGGCGAAGACCCAGGTCATCTTATTTCCACACTCCAACTCTCCTAGACTTGTTCCGCCTGAGGATTGTAAAATAAACCTAAACAACACAACGGTGGAATGGGCTAAATCAGCTGTCTATCTTGGCGTTACCATAGACAGCAAGCTTATTTTCAGAGAACAGGTTGACAAAACTGTCACAAAGTGTAACGTTCTGTTGAAGCTACTGTACCCATTGATCAACAGAAGGTCTACATTATCCCTGAAAAACAAGCTTGCTGTCCATAAACAAATCATACTTCCAGTCATTGAGTACGGCATGCCAATCTGGGAGAGTTGCGCAAAAACACATCACCTGAAACTTCAGCGTGTTCAAAATAAGTTCCTCAGGATGATCCTGAACACCCCTCCGAGGACAAGAACATCAGAGGTCCACCGTCTGGCCGAGATAAAAATGCTCGACGATCGCTTTAGTGAGTCTATCAATCGGTACAGGGCACGCTGCCTGACATCGGATCACCAGATCATCCGGAATCTGGTTCCCCACCCCTAGGATTTTCAAATTGTAGTTTTAGTTGTAGATTAGGTAGGTTATCAAATTTTAAAACTAACAATGCCCCAAGGGCTGAACTGAAAATTCAATGTAAAACACATAGCACACTTAACACACCAAACACAGAAAATTTAAAATTAAACAAAGCTGAAGAGCCCAATGGGCTAAAACACTTAAAATGTTAAAATTAGTATGTAAGACAAATGAATTGGAAATATAAAACATGTTAAGTTAAAAAAATCATGTCATTCGTCTCTCCATGTACGTCTCCCACACAGCTGAGAACGGTGTAAAACGAACACTAAGGAAAATTATGCCTCAGTCGTTTGGCAGCATTGAAGCTGTGCGGAGCTGGTCGCTGATAGCTGGTCGCTGGTCGCTGGTCGCAGGCAGCTGATCGCAGGCAGCGGGTCGTAGCTGCTTCATTCGTCCGGCTGCGGAGCTGGTCGTAGAGGTAGCTGGTAGTCGCGTAGCAGATGGTGGTCGCGTAATAGCTGGTGGTGAGATGTGCCAAGGCTCTCCCAAACAGCGATCTTCGCGGTGAGGTAAAATGGCGGATATGGGGGCGCACAATCGCGTCGGTTTGTGCAAGCCGCCATCTTACCTCATCGTGGCAATTGTTTCGCCGCGACTTCGAAAACGCTGCTGTTTGGGGGAAAGCGTCCTTATGGGGCGAGCAGCACTAGGTGGAAATAATCTGTCCTTTTGAGGACAATGAATTAAAATAAAAGAGTTGTTTATTAAAGAACTAATCTTAAATTTGGTTCGGTGCTCGATGGAGAGCCAGCCGTCGGTAAAAATGTTTTACCCAGCTGGTTAGCGCAATCCATAAATTGATAATCTGTCCTTTTGAGGACAACCAATCCAGTTCAGAGAGTTGTTTATATAAGAATTAAATTGATATTTCGTGCGGTTTGTGCGTCATTTAATCTAGTGCCGACTACAAAAACGCTACTGTTTGCGGGAGAGCCTCCATGGAAGGCGAGCAGGACAATTCCCCGACGGTGGAAATTTTTCCTTGCTGGTTGGCGCAACCCGCGATGAATCAATAAATCAATTCAATTTCTAATTTAAGAGAGTAATTTGAATAAGAGTTTATCTTACATTTCTGTCGATTGACAGTCATATTGGATTTTGCCAAATCGTTACTAGGCAACAGTGTACTATGCAGCGGATCCATAAAATCAGTGAAAATAAATCAAAGGCTGCCGGTTGCTTTGATTTATTTTCACCGAAAAATCCTACCACACAACATAGAAATCCATCTTTGCTACTTTCAATTTAATATTCTCAGCTTGAGAGTTTGTTTGATTGAGATTTTCGTTTGGCAGCCAGTGGTATTAGCAAAACTTGTTTTCCCTTCGTCGCATACCTTAAATCACACAAATTCCATATCACGGACACCATTTTCGATGTCGAACATGATATTCCGAACCAACATTCTCTGTAAATTCCAATTAGTAGTGTGTTATAAACAGTTGTTCTGTTGTGTTAACGATTCGCATTGGATAGAGTCCTACCTCTAGGAAGAAAAACGTTTTGAGAAACATAGTGAAAGTGAGAATGCCTAACCGATTTGATCCAGAACGATTGCGCAGATTCAGGAAGCGCATAAAGAGCGAACATACGGGAAATCCTCCGAAACGACCGTGCACCGATGCAGAGTGAGCTCGTAGTTATCGGGCGAAATTGAAAGCAGCAAGAGGTAATGCGTTGCCAACAACTAGTTGGGACGCTGGAGAAGGTCCTTCAACTCGAGGTAGGAAATTGATATTTATTAAATTCAAATCAATTTGACAAAGTGCATGTCATCATAGCAATTGAATATCTTTCTATGTTATTGCTCCCTGTCTTAATAAATTTCAACATAGTATTAATTGTATTCTGGTGATGACATGCGCAGCATGCTTTTACTGCATATGAACCTACACATGATATCGATACAACTAATGCGCTGAACATGTTTTAATGTGTGATTATTTTATCAGGTGTTTATTTTATATTCATAAGAATTTATCATATATTAACCAACCTTTTTTCCCATACTCATTGCAAAGAATAATGATATTTTATAAAACTAACTCTCTTTCTTCTGCGAGATCTAATATATTTATATATGTATATCGATTTCCTTAAAGCTTTAGCCATAATGGATTCATTAATTTACCTGACATTCACATAGAAACATGAATAATAATTTCACAAAAAAACCAAAGACCATATTTTAGGTACGCATTTAACCTTATATTCCCAACTTTGGCCTTATGTATTCATCACATAGTAAAATGTAGAATATAAAAGTTTTCAATGGAAAAGTAAGAGTGAGCGGTTGTGTATTTTTCGAAGGGCTTATTCATACCAACACCTATATAACTAAATGAATATAGTGGAAATTTTAATGTTTTGAAATGGAATGGCCGATTGATCACATGAGAAAGTCATTTAGATGTTATCAAGTAGCTTTATATTCCGTATAGTATACCGAATATAGCCGAATGCCCGGAGCGATAATATAAATAAATGCCCGGAGCGATGAAATAAACAAACTTTACTGAAATTCGTCCGAACAAGAATCCTTAATGATATCCATATCCATCGAAAGTTATTGAGTCGAAAACTCAGTTGGTGTACGTGTCAGTTGGTGACTTTTCATGGTCCAGTACAGCAAACGCCTTGTTAAGCATGTCTTAGCAAAGGTAGTTGAATATCGTTTCTAGCTAAATTCTTGTATGAGTTATAGTTAAAATTGTAATCGTGCGCTACATAATCGACTGAGTCAAGGGACATGTACCCTATATACTTGTATATAACCTTACAACAACTGCAGGATATTTTTTGTTATTTTCTGTTTGATAAAACTTCCTGAACTTTGAACATTTTTAGAGACGCTTACACATCTGAAAATGTTGCAATTGATTATAGTGTTTTCATAGCAATCACTAAACCTGTCGGATATTTCCTTTTAAAGAATTTTATCGTTATTTGAATTCCAGAGTAATTCAATGTTTATTATTACCCTTGAAATCCAGAATTGCTAAAATTGCATAAATTGCAAATTTTTGATTCTTTTAAGTTGAATTATGCAAAGGCATGCTACAACTCAGATTGTATACAAATGATCCGAATGGTATGGTATTTAAATGGTGAATGTTGAAAAGGAGATAAGGTATCAGTCAAACTATATGTTTGTATGTGCGTATTATAGAATTTCCTCCGCTGCCTGTCGTTACTGAAATCCCCCAAACAATGCAAAACATTGTTGATGGTTCCGGCGATGGTGAGAATTCCGAGATGCAGGCCATTCAGGCACAGTATGACATACGAATAAACATTTAGTAATGTCAAGCGCTTATGATTATAAGAATGACTAACACTATCATTAATTTAATAATTTTATATTCTCTAAAAGATCCTCAACTATCTTCTAGGCCTTAAAGATAGTCCATCGTAAAACGTGCGACCGTGACCGTGTCATCATTTAAATCAAAAGGCCCTTTTCAGGGCCACCAAAGAGTTATAAAGAGTGTACAAGAGAATTTTCCCACGCACTGACTTCATAAAACCAAACGGCCCTTTTCAGGGCCACCAAATAATATCTCAAGAGCGTACAATAGAATTTTCTTACATACTGGCTTCAAAACGCTGGTCTCATGTCTCATAAGAGCCGCACCTGTCATATTGTGACTTAAACTGCTTCCATCGGTAAGGGTAAGCGACCGGCACGAATAATTGAAACATTTTTAACGCTAATAATAGCCACACAGAATTTTCCTGACATTATAATGCATCACTTGGTTTAACGTAGTCTACGTCAACCGATCGTGTCTTGTACACAACCCCACTGATTTTTATCTGTGCGGGTGTCATTTCAATACTTTGAAAAATGAGAGCGTTACGCAAAAGTGAAAGGTTTTTGAACGCTAATAACTCTCGTTTGACTGAATAGAAATACTTTATTTACTTACCATTTGATTTGAAAAACCACCAAATATTTTGGATTAAAATTTCAAATTAGTGCAATTAGCATAAGTAGTTCAATTGTTTACTTTAAAATGGCCTACTTTGGCTCTCATACAAATCTGCATATGAAAAGGGTGAAAATATGGTTTTCCCTTTTTGGGTCCTCAAAAACTGTCTTTTACAGTTCAGGAAGCTTGTTAACGTGGACTTCGAATATCTTTGGTAAGATCGGTATAAATTTTGTGTTCTAAATTTATTTCGATTTAGGTTTTCCTCGAGAGATTTTTAGGGAAATTCACAGAATGCAGAGAAGTACGCGATACTTTAGAGAAGTCTTTGGAGCTTCAAAGAACTTCTATAGTTCGCGGTACTATAGAGAAAATTGCCGGAAAACAGACACCAGTGCTTGTTTTACATCTTTTCCTAAAGCTAATCGTACAAAATCTGGCAAAAGTCAATGAAAAATTTCGTTTGATCGTCTACGTCTTTAACAAAGCACGCCTATATTTAATGATTTCACTGTTAGTTGAAGTTAAATTACGACACAGATAAAAAGAAACATTGAATTTTATGCGTTTTCTAATGCACCTAAATGGAATGCTAGATTTAGCAGAAATTAATGGGATAATTCATGTAAATTGAGATCAGATAACGCCTGCATCTAGGCTTTTGTATGACAGATTTCAAACATTTTTGTATGTTGTATGGATGATTGCATACAACTTCGCTTTTTACGCCTCCTCTAGGTTGAAATTAAACGAATGGAAATTTTACGCGCTTGTTAAAATTAATTATATTTTTCTGTGGAATTATTGTTTGGTTTTTTTTCGCGAAAACGACGCAGCAAAAACAAAACACGTCAGTTTAGAAGCACGGCTTGCTGCGATCAGTTCCAAGAAGAAGCTGCAAAATTTGTTAAAAATAGCTCAACCTGTCGCACAAAAATGCGGATTTTCAATAAATGGAAAGTGTCTGGTGGTGTACCAAACTGAAAAAAGCTTGGAAGCTCAGATATTTGTCTACGAACTATCAACTACGTTGAGAACACGAGGTCCTTGATAAAATATGCACGCAACGCACGTTACACTCGAAAACCTCGATCGCTTTACAAGTTTTCTTCGGTGTTTATGCTTCTAGAAACTTCTAGAAAGATCAATGACTTGTATATAGCTAAGTGTTCTCGATAGCAACATGAGAGACCAAAGCATATTATAGAATACGCAAGATGCCCGCTGCTACTATGTAAAAAAACTTCTTAAACTTCAAAAATATCCATTAATCCAATATATATAAGATCATTTTCCTAGTCTGGAAAATAACGTAAAAATTCGGGAAGAATGCGGGAATTTTTAAATTAAGATTGTGTGGCCACCCTGTTATTCCGGGCTTGAATAAGTTTGAACTAGCTACCTGCTAATTCCAATTGCAATTTCTGTTCGTACGGCCGTGGATGAATTTAAAAAATCCAACGCATTGCTAACTTTGTTTACACTTTCTATTTTAGACATACAATATACAAAGATCTACTCGAGCTCAGGCGACATCCATCGATGGGTGTGTGTTGGCGGTAGTGACGGTGGTACTGCTTCTAGGTGCGATTGGTGATGAAGTTGCTTAGTGGTATTGGACTGCTTGACAGTGCCTATCGATGCTGTCGGTGGTGGTTGTCCTGGCTAACCGCAGTGTTAGCCAGAACAACTTGTTCGAGATTCCAATAACTGTCTCGAACCGCCAACTGTCTCGAAGCCGATTTTTTGAACGAACGTTTCCGGCGATTGGCTTCCGGAGTTGGTTCGTAAGAGTCGTGGTATGTGTCCATTGGCCCGTAGGTGCGGGATGGACGGGAACCATTGGCCGGACGACGAGGCTGAGCCAACAAGCAGCTAAGCTTCTGACCCCCCCCCCCCAGAGAAAACGGAACGATTCGCAATCTCCTGCAACCTACAATCTGGCTTTAGAAACCGTCAGGAATACCTACGCGTGTATGTATGATGATGTATGATATGTACTACCACCCATTGTAGCACGGAAACTAAGTCCGACAGCAGTGAGCTCTCCTCGCTGTTAGACTTGATCAAGCTTTAATAACCACTGATTATCCTAATCATGGCATTGTATGAAGGGCCAAAAAGGGGTTGGGTGGATCGATAGGCAACATCACTTATACGTATCCACAGGGATATAAAGAATCTCCTTCCAACAACAAGATTGAACAATTGGTCAAATAAGCAAGCCATCTAACAGGAGGATGCCCCAATGGGCGGGGAGAAGAGCCCGCCCTCTATTCACAAACTGTTAGCAATGGGGAGTTGGCATTTCCACTCTCCCCATCCAGAGTGCTTCAATCGGGTGCCCTGATGGTCCCTCCCATTCCCATGAATTATTTATATAATATTGTATATATTTATGTAAATGAAAAATACTACAACCATTCATATCTATTATATATGATCTTCATTCGTCGATTGATCCTGAAATGCAAGAAATGTGTAAATTGTTGCACGTTTTCGTTCGTTTCCAGCGATAGCAGCTATTAACCAACATCTTGATTTGAAATATCCTGAAAAAGTCTATTGAAATTTCACAGAACTAACATTTATATATTTTAAATTACTCTTGCCATATTTAATATTTGCTTGTTGATGATTTTATAACAGCAATCCATTTTTATTTTTGCTGACCTAATAGTTATTGTTCATGAGTTAGGAGTTGCTCCTGAAACAGGGAATTGATTGAAAGTAAGTTAAAGACAAATGGACATACAAAAACAATAAGTAATGTTCAAATTATCTGGAGTAAAATCAATAAAACAATATCACCAAATATAATGATATTGTGAGTTATGACACAGTTGACGATAATTGAACTGTTAAATCAGAAACTATTCAAATGACACACAGCACTGCACGAATCAGATCAGCTCAGATTTGGGTAAATGTCCATTTCAGGGTGGCCACACAATCTTAATATAAAAATTCCCGCATTTTTCCCGAATTTTTCCCGCATTTTTGCCTTATTTTCCCGACTGTTCAGATGAGTCAATATAAATTACTCGTAGCTAAATCTCTGAGCTCCCACACTTTTTCCAGTTTGATTTTCCACCAGACCTTTTCCATTTATTTAAAATACGCCTTTTTGTGCGACAGGATGAGCCAATTTTCAACAAATGTTGTCAAATTTGGTAGCTCCTTCTTGGTTCTAGCCAAAATTTGTCCAAACCATTTTCTTTTCTCTGGAATCCGGCAAACAACGTCAGACGGAATTGATCACGGCTGCCCAAATTCTTCTTTCACCATGTGTTTGCACCGTTACAAACGCAATTCGCCAAGCTTCAAACACATTCGCCACTTCATGAGAGATCAGTTCATTTCTTGCCTCACCTTTTACAGCCGTGTAGCCAGATCTTCTAAGGGCATCTTCAACGGTGGTTCAAATCGTGGTTTGGATTTATTTGTTTAGACCAAACGCAAAAACATCGCTGCATCGCTGGTGTTAGTAAATTTTGTTTTATACTGGATCTATTTTGCATCATTTTAGAACTTATATAAGCTTCGAAGTTTCTTACTGAACGCACTCTTTAAAAATTTAATTTAATGAACTTCGGAATATCTATGAAGATTGGGTGGAAATAATGAACATGCCAGACATTGATTAAACTTCTCGGCAGTTGAATAAAATAATTGAAAGTTTCCAGATAATCATGAAGTTTGCTCGCTGTCTTTCGAGAAGAGAACTGGTGGAACTTTAGAGAAGTTCATTGAATTGCCGAAAAATTATTAAAATTTCTGGAAACTTGGATGAACTTCCAAAAAGTTTGCTGATCATCCATGGAATAGGAACAACTTTTTGGAAATGACGGGAACTTAGAAAATCAGATTTCGCTTCCCAGAAGTTGTTTTAACTTTCAGTGTGATAAAAAACAGAATATCACACACATTCAAATAACTTACGAAAAATTGAAAAATAAATCTTGGAAGCCGTGAAATTTCTGTGGAATAGTTAGCATTACCGAGATGTTGTTAAACCGTACAAGAACTTTTTATGATCTCCAGATTGTGCATAGCTGGAAATTCTATGAAATTGATTAAAAAGTAGGTGGTTTCTTCATTCTCGTTTTGGTTGGGTTCGAAAAATTATGAAGTAGTAAGAAGTTTAAGTTCTTCTAAAAATTTAAATACCCTGAACATTTGGGATGTTTTCGGAACGATTGGAAAGTTTCTCGATCACCTGGAAAGATCCCTGAAGTTCTAGGAAGCTCCCTAAAGTTTTCGAATGCTCAAAAAATCCAGTTTCCTGTTATCTGTGACGTTTTCTGAAATTCTGGAAAGTTCCCCGATCTTGGGGGAAGTTTTCTGAAATTCTTGGAAGAACGCAGGACTACTGAGAAATTTCCTTAATTGCTGAATCCCCTGAGCATCCGGGAGTTTTTCCGAGCTTCTGGAAAGTTCCCTGAACTTCTGGGAAATTTTCTAAATATCTGGGACGTTCTCTAAACGTCTGAGATGTTTGCTGACCTTTTGGAAAGTTTCCTGATCTTTGGGGGAATTCCATGATCTTTGTGATCATTTCCTGAAGTTCTGAGAAGTTTTTTGAATTCATGAGAAACCCTGAATATCAAGGAAGTTTCTTGAACTCCTACATGTTCGCTGAACTTCTAAGAAGTTCTGGATATGTCTAGCAAGTTTCATGAAATTCTAAGAAGTTCACTAAACCTCTAGGAAGATCCGCAAACTGTTGAAAAGCTTCATGAATTTCTTGACTGTTCTCCATTGGAAGTTCTCTAATTTTCTAAATCAGGAATACCTTCGCGTGAGGGATAAATTCCTTCACGAAAATAAGAGACAAAGATGGATTACATAATTGGCACAATTAACACAAGACCGGACACACATTTATCACACCAAAATCCCATTCAATCCTCAACACATACCTGAGCCTCGAGCAGCAGATTCTTGGTCAACTATCCCAGATGATCGTTCTGATTTCGTTGGTTCTTCTCCTGCTTTTCTGTTAATAGTCTCTGTAAATTCTCGTATTGCATCATCAATCAGGTGTTTTCATTGTCAATTCCTTCAACTTCTGGTTCCATCGTTGAATTGGGATGTATCGACAGTTTTCTGCTGCTTTTTGTCTTCTGTGGTATTAACGAATCTGAATGTTTTTGTCATTTGGGACAGTGGATTTTCGTTTATTTATTTCTGCCAGAACGTTTTTAACCTTATCATTGAAATGATCCACATACGCCTGTTTCTTATTTTTTCCTCGCTATCTGGGCATCTACTTATCGAACCGGGTTTGTTCGGGCAATTGTTTGTTGCGGGCAAATTGTTTTTGAAGTGCTATGAAATTTGCTTTAGATGCGTTTACTCGTCTCGGTGTTGGAGGCGATCCTGGTTTCTGAAGAACTACTGTTGCCACTTTCGTCCCAGATTCTTGAATTTTAGTCCATCTTTCTTCAGCTGAGCTACCTTCGTTTGTCGGTTGTCATTTCAAGTGGTTGTTCGTATTGTTCTGGAATCTTGCTAGCTCTGCTCCTCGTTGTTTTTCAATATTTCCAGATCAAATGAAAATCGTTTTGCTCCGTTAATTAATGTGTAAACCGGGTGGTCTTTTCGTGTGTTCAGCTCTCTCTTCCAGAAAGTAATCACTTTTCAGGTAAGGGTTATAGTATGCCCGAATCTCTCGGATTTTCATGACTAATTTCCCATTGTTCCATGTTGCAACGATGGACCATGATGTGCTAAAGGTCAGGAAGATGTAGTCCGTGTATAAAAATTGCTGCTCCGTTTTCATTGAAGTATTTGTGTAGAAGGCTTTTTTCTTTTATCGCCTTATCTTCCTGCGTTAAGTCTTTCTTGCCTTTGCATTGAAGTGTCCGACGATGATCACATTGTCTTTGATGCTTTGTGGCAAGTTAACAATGTATCTGAAGAGAGCCGCAAATTCTCGACTTTCATTTTGTTTTTCTAATGTCTGTAGAGATTATCAGTAATTTTTCTCCAACTATGTCTACCAAATAAAAACAGAAATTTGCACCTATGCTCCTGAACCTGTTTTCTTCAAATATTGCTTTAGCTATTGATGTTACCATAAATCAGGAGTAGTTTGATGTTTCCATAGTGCATTCCACCATTCTGGTTTACTGGAGGGCTACGATGAGGTAGTTGTTCTGGCTGAAGTGCTGATCCATTGTTTTTCGTTTATGGGGTTCTGAACATCCTCGCACGTTACAGGATAGCTGAAGAAATCTATTCTCCTAGGCATCTCTCTCTTGAACTCTGAATTTTTGAACAACAATCACTATCCAAGTGATTTCTAATCGAGCTCCTAGACTGCCTGAAGAATCTATATGCTAGTCGTATCACACCTGCAGCTCCCGTTGGTCGATCAAACACTAATAATAGACATCAATTCCCCCCAATCGTTAGTTTCGTTCAGTCTTTGTAATAAATATTACATACTCTAATTGTTATGTTTTCTATTTTCCGTGCGTGGAGTAACGATTATGATGTAGAAGGAGATATTCGCTCATCGCCATGAGGCACCAAGAGTGGACAGTAATATTTGCTAGAATGAAAGATATGAAGAGCAAATGTTGAAAGTTCCGTCTGTGTACGGTAGATTGGAAATAAAACAGAGGTAATGAAAATTGAGCGAAAGGGCATGGGTAAAGTAGTACTCGAACCAAGGACGTTACCTTTGCCTAACATCCCACTGCGGTTTAGGTCGAGGCACAGACGAGTCTGCCACCTCAACAGGCAAAAGTAATGTGTTGGTACTCGCTCATGTTCTACTGATAGCTGTGTGATAGTTTCTAGCGGTAGTCTCTGAGGTCTCTGCGTTAGAGATGACGAGAAAAACCTGAGGGATCCCAGACGTTGCGAACCAAAACAAACCCAAAAAGGAGAGAGTTCCTCTCCCATGTGCGCATCAATACAGAGTGCATACAAACTACCGCTAGATTATATCACACAGCTATCAGTAGTACATGAGCGCGTACCAACACGTTACTTTTGGCTGTTGAGGTGGCTTCATATCTTTCGTTCTAGCAAATATTACTGTCTTCTCTTGGTGCCTCATTGCGATGAGCGATCTCCTTCTTTATTTATTTATTTATTTATTTGTCGTCGTCAATCAGTTGTAGACCGTTTTAATTACAATAAGTACTTAACTTAACTTAAACCTAGCACGTGCGGAAATATTGTTTTAATTTTTCTTTCGACATTGTAAAATCTATACAATTGCAATGGATATTGTAATTAGCCATCATTTGGTTAATCGGTCCATATTTTGCATAGTTCGTGCGATGATAATTTGTTGCAAATAACTGTCGATGTCTTAAATGCCTTGTTGGTATGTTAAAGTTTAATTTTGATAGAATTTCCATTGAATCAATTCTTTGTGAGACTATATTATTTGTAAATGACGCCATAGCGAATTCACGACGTTCTTTTAATGTTTGAATATTGATAAGCATACATCGAGCCTTATACGATGGTAAAGGAAATACAGTCCATCCTAGCTTTCTTAGTGCATATAACAAAAATTGCTTTTGTACTGACTCTATTCTTTCTTCATGTGTTATTGTAAATGGAGACCAAACTATGCTACAATATTCAAGTATTGACCTGACATAAGCAATGTATAGTGTTTTTATCGTGTACGGGTCATGAAAGTCATAGCAAAAGCGTTTAATAAATCCTAGCATGTTTTTAGCTCTGTTTATAATTGTGTTATAATGATCAATGAACGTAAGTTTAGAGTCTAGGACAACACCTAAATCCCTAACTTTATCACACTTTTCTACATTCTGATTGCCTAAAGTTATTTGTATGTTAGGTATGTTTCGTTTTCGTTTAATTAAGTTACATTTTTTAACATTCAGTTGTAGCAGACTTTTGTTACACCAAGTATGGAACAACAATATTTCATTCTTAAACGCGTTGATGTCCTCTGCATTTTTTATTTCTAAATAAAGTTTCATGTCGTCAGCGTAAATTAAAATTTTTAGTTTCTTAAGAATAAAAGATAAGTCATTTACAAATAGAATGAATAAAAGTGGTCCTAGATGAGAGCCTTGTGGGACTCCTGAAGTGGTATGAATAGGTGTTGATTGGCTTCCTTTAAATCTTACAACTTGATCACGGTTGGTTAGGTATGAATTAGGCCATTTGAGGAGTTTGGGCTGGATTCCCATTTTTTGCAATTTAAATATAAGCATAGGTATATCGACACGGTCAAATGCTTTACTAAAATCTGTGTACAAAACCTCTACATGATTTCCGTTATCCATTGCTTCCAGAGAATAATTAACGAATTCTAGTAAATTTGTGGTTGTCGAACGACCTTTAAAAAATCCATGCTGATTAGTAGTTATTCTATTTTTGATTTGGTTGAATAATTTTTCATTCACAATTGCCTCAAAAAGTTTTGGAATGCAAGAGATCAGGGCTATACCCCGATAATTACGAATATCAGATTTTTTACCAGACTTAATAATAGGCGCTAGAAATGAGCTCTTCCATAATTTTGGAAAGTCTCCGGATTCCAGTGACATATTAAAAAGCCAAAACAATGGAGAAGTAAGCTCAGCTGCTAAAGTCTTCATAAACAAAGAAGGAACTCCATCCGGTCCCGAGCCTTTCGTTGCATCTAAATGTTTTAACCCTTCCAAGATTTCATGCACATAGATTTGATTCACGCTTATGTCACTGGAATATTCAGGATACAACCGAAAGTATTGCCGATCACGATCTGCTTCTGAGTATGTTGTGTATGTTTCTTGAAAAAACTTGGCAAATAAATTGCATATTTCTTCTGTATTATTACTTTCATTATTGTCCAAATACATACGGGATGGAAGATTGTCTGATTTAAATTTTGTATTCACGTAATTAAAAAAGTTTTTTGGGCAACATTTAATTTCACGTTCAATTTTTGAATTATACTCCTCAAATGCAACATTCATAGCCAAATTAAGTTCATCACAAATGTTCAAATAGCTTTCTAAATTAACGGAACTGTTATGTTTTTTGTAAATCTTATGCGCTTTTTGTTTACGGTTTTTTAAATTTTTAATTTGTTTATTGAACCAAACTGGATCCTTTGAGAATACTTTTCGTCTACGTTTTTTAAGTGGTACTTCTTCCTGGATAACTGCAAACAACTTAGTGTAGAACACTTCAGTCGCACTTTCAACATTCTCTTCATTCCTAAATACTGTTTGCCAATCAATTAAGTTTAGTTTGTTTCTTATGTTAGCATAATTAGCTGATTTATAGTCAAGAACTTCCTCGAGTCCGCAATCAGGCGACTCATTTTCTTGTACAAAAAGAGAATACTCTATTGCTGTGTGAAAGACTTCATTTCTCCATATTGGAGTCAATGATTCACTAACACAGAAGTCATCGAAAATATTTGTCAACAGAAAGTCTAAATAACAGTTCTGTTGATTTTTCACATGATTTATTTGATGAAGTCCTAAATCAGCAATTTTGTCAAATATGAAATTAAGCGTCTCATTTTCCCCTATTATTGGAAGTAGGATACTTTCATTATCAGTGTCAGCAATAAAATCAACATTGCGTTGGTTAAAGTCACCATATATATGTATTTTTACTTCAGGGGGTAAACAAGACGCAATTTCTTCGGCATTAGTAAAAAACTTATCATAAATTTCCTTACGGGCATTGTTTGGAGGAAGGTACACCGAAACAAACACATGAGTTTCGTCTCTCACCTGCACTTTTGCCCATACATTCTCAAATTCTTTAAATTTTGTTGTAGTAATTATTTCGGAATTGAATTCAGTTGAAATTGCAACTAAAACTCCACCTCCTGACTTTTTTCCTGACCATTGATAATTACGGTCATCTCTATAAACATTATAATTATTACCAAAAACCTCTTCACTTCTTACACTCTCATCCCAACTGGTTTCATTTGCTAGAATCACGGTATAAAAACAACTTAAAACTTTATTTTGAATTTCGCTGATCTTAGCAGCGCTTTTCATCCGATTAAAATTTTGACAATATACCGTGATTTCATTCGTGGAATGAGGGTGGGGTGAAGAGCTTAATGGACGTTGACTAATATTCACCTGTCTGGATTAGTACTGTTTTGAAAAATGCTGTGATCGCCGGGCTGATTATCCGCATCGTCATGTCCTTCCTCTGAGAAATTCGTCAGTTGCGTAGAAAACACGAATGATGAGCATGGCACTGGCACGTTTCACATGATGCAGCAGAATTTGAAAAGCAACCAGGGGACGTCCAGTTGGGTTGTCTGCCAGGAGAAGATCGTGTAACTTCGTCATGAGCCGGGTAGGGGTTCAGGATTTCCCCTCTCTGGAACTGTATTGGCCGGTGGGTCGTCGGTGTCTCATTCGGTGATTTGGAAAATCTTTCCTTCGCTGCCGCAAGAAGTATTCTGTCCGGTGGTAGTAAGCTGATATTAAGAGCTCCGTCGTTGTTGCAAAAATTGTTGGTGTACTGGTAGTTGTCTTGGGGATGTCTTGAATTTCGATGGCGATTGTTTTGAATATTGCTGGGCCTACTGGTTTCATTTCTATTATAATGAGTGTTGTTGCTGTAGTTGTTACGCGATTGCTTTTTTCGCCTTCTTGCATTTTCGGCTTGTTTTTGTTGTTTTAAACGAAGCAATTCGCGTTTGTCGTAGTCGGTCCAGTCAGCTTTCCATACTTTTCTCGTTCCAAGAAGGCGCCAGCCTGACTGAACCGGTAGAATATTATTGGCATCATTGAGCTCATCTTCGAGCGAGTCTGAAGCATCCGGTGAGTGAGAAATAATTTTCGACTCAATTGCATTTAAGTTGGCTGATAGAGATTTCAGCTCATCCATTATGTCTGTTCCAAACATCGGGTTTTTGAACATAACATTACCAGAAGCTATAAATTCAGTTGTGCTGCTGATCTTTTTAATTTGGTCATTTAAAGGTTTCAGGCCATTGGTTAAACCAGACGTCATTGATTCCATTACCGTAAATACATTTTCTCTAGAATTTTTCATGGCAATATCACAAAGCGATGATATGTGATTTTTAATGCCAGCAGAGCCGTGCTTTTGATCACCGTCAGCTCATTTTGTATTTCGTTGAGCATACCCTCAAGGCGGCAGATTCCCTCATTCAAAACAGTAGCATTAATTTGCTTCGTCGCGCGATGGGTAACCTGCGTGTTGCTTTCCACTTTTTCGGCAAGTTCAGCCTGTTGCTTTGTCAGCAATTGAACTTCGAAATTAAGTGTTATGAGGGTTTGGCAGGAGCTGCAGCACGGCAGCACATAAGACATAACATCAATTTTTTTATCCTTTTTTCTAAGAGAGTTGCGCTGGACAGATACTCCCACGCAGGCGGCATGAAAGGCACGCGAACATCCTATGCAGGTCCACAATACCGTATCGGCGGTAGAATCGAGCGAGCAAATTTCACAGCTCATGACGAACAAAATGCGCGTAAGCAAAAAACGAAACGGAGGTATGTAAAAAAAAACGCGAAAACGCACGTGGCGAGGAACGAAATTAAAACGCGTCCGAACTGATTGACGATCGATATAATATTTTATTTTTCTACAACAATAAATATTGGTTTTTCGCATTTCAATGCCCTCCAGACTCCAAAGTTGCCACTGTATCCATAAGCGATGCATGGTACTCCTTGAGGTTGTCTTCTATGTTCTTAACAATTTTCTTTCTTAGTTCCCTTACTTTCCTATTGTTATCTCTTTGTTATTTGTTATCCTATTGTTATTTGTTATCCTGTTTGTTATTTGTTATCCTATTGTTCCCTTACTTTCCTATTGTCATCTGTACCAATCTCTTCATGGCAGTGATGAAATTCTCACCAAAATATCAGTTCATCGTGCGATACCTTTTCACTTGGGAACTTCCCGTTGCTACACCCAAAATACTCGTTGGCAGTTTTTGCTGCATTGATGCTCGAAACACTCACAATAGTTGTATTATGAATGTCGTAATACAACGATTGATCGTTACCCATCATTCAAAAATTGTATTAGTGTAGACAACAACCGCCTAAAGCACATGCCATAAAAATATCGTTTACTTTCGAGCATGCATATGTATTAGTTCGATGTGATCTACATATGTGTTGGTGTATTTTAATCGCTACATGAGTATGTGTGAGGTGGTTTCGCTCTGTATGGGTGTGTGTATCTGAGATTATTATACTCTGAAATAACATTTCAGAATGGTCTTACTCAACACGTAAACAATTATGTTGAACATCATTTTATAATTATTATTTTTTAAATTCATAGCTCATCCTTCAATTCTATCTATACTGTTCAGCAATATATTCACAACAAAATGGGATAGACGGTTTGCGAGGGAATGTTGATATTCGAAAAGATGAGGATCGAATGCTTTTGTTTACTTTTGGAATCAAACTCTTTCGAATTGTTGCTCTAGATATGTATGTCAAATCATTAGAACACACGCTCGAAAGACCCTTTCATTCTTTCGTGTCACTATCCCTTTTTTTCACACAGAAAAGTTACTCAATCTTCGTAAAAAGTGGATCTACTCAATTTTTGACTAGATTCACTTTTTACGAAAATTGAGTAACTTATCCGTGTGAAAAAAGAGGGTGTTTTGAGCGTGTAGAGCTTTTTTACGCTTACTCCATACACACTAATTCACAAACCAAATCCAACTAGTGGAAGCGAGAAAAAAAGAATGTAGTGGGAAAACAAAGAATCAATTTACGTCCGTGCGATGGTTAAACGTCAAAAATTTTCGGCATTCGTAACACTCCCATGTTTATTAAAGCCTGCGGATGAGGCTAATTTAAAGCTATGAAAAATAAAAGTTTGTGTACGAAGATCTCGTTCAACTGAGTAACAGCAATGTAAGTACGATGGATACCAAATTAATTAATGCAGGTTTTGAAAAATTCAGCTACGACTTTTTTTTCCTTTTACCTACTTTTAGGGCAATAACATACGTATTTTTGCAGCACGAACCCGGAGAACCGTAAATTAGCGGTATAATTCAATATAATTCGTGGAGGATGATTTTACTTTTGAATTTACGATCAACACTGTTGGTTGGTGCTCGATGCGGAGGAGATTTGATCCTACTTGAAGTCGAGATCGACAACCAGTGGCCTCGGCCTGTCACTCAGAAGTAACCGCAAAGAACATATATGGCTTAAATATGTATTACAATTTTTGTGCAAAACCCAAATATGTATCAAGCAGTTAAACAACTCTAATAAATCAAAGATTGCTGTTTCTTAGTTGGAATGAAATCGTGTTTGTTTCCCCACTAAACTCAGAAAAAAATGAAGTTCTTATGTGTTATTCCGAAAAAAAATAATTTCAAACGTAGTTTGGGTTATGTATGCAGCTTAACTTTTGCAGATGTTCCAATTTAAGCAGAATCTAACTTACCTCAAGAATATTGTCAGAAGGGGATATTTCTTTTCGCAATCCAGAAGAAAGGATCAATTTCATGAACAGGCTATTCTTTATCTCTAAATGAACTAGTGACAGCCATTCTAGAACCATTTAGAAGACGAACATTTTCAGCTGAACATGTCTTGTTGCGATTCAAACAGTTTGTTTCTATGATCAGGCATGGCTGTTTCCGTACATCAAGGACGACTTGAATTTTAACCTAAACATGCTTTCTGACGGTTCAGACTTATTGTAGTGATTTGCAAAGCCCTGTAGGTCGTATAAATTAAAATTATAAGAAACCGAACCTTAAGGAATTGTTTAAAAAAAAAAAAAATTAAAGAATCGTTGATCTGACGACCTATACCCCAAAGAGATCTTGGATTATTCAAATAAAATGTTCATCCTTATGCTTATGCCTTGTTCAGACTAAGAAGTTGTAACATAATACAAGTGTGTTTTAAAAACTATCAACACGAAAAACGTCATCAAGATAGTCTTGTATCATGCTAAAACTCCGTAGTCTGAAAAAGGCCTTCGATCTTCGGACGTTCGAGGATATGATGTTTGAAAAGTAATGCATTGCTTGTTTGACTATTTATTAAAACCAATGAAATCACACATTTTTCCACGGGGTTTCTTTACGAACTGTTCAATTGACGTATTTTTTTTATAAATCAAATCCTTAACAGCGAAGTTTGTTTAACGAACTAAATTTGTTATGATGACGTTACTTGGAGCATGCCGTTTAGCATCTAAAAGTGTAACAAGTAATGTTCTGATTCAAACAAAGTAATGAGCAAAACGGATGTACCAGTTTATCCAAAGCTCCCTGAAGTTGAGCTCTAAATACATATACAATCGTTAGCAAAGATATGTTAATAGATAATAAATTCGGTTCAAATTTTTCAAGTTTCAGAGATTTAACTAAAATGGTATGTAAGGTTAAAAGATGTTTCTTTGTCATCAAAGTACCTTTTTGGTAAGATTATATTATTTAGCATAGCCTAAAATATGTTGGTAGTTTATGAAATCGAAATATTCCCAGAGAATATAGGTAGAATATATAAAGTTAAATGGTTGTTGTTTGTCATATAAAAGCTCCCTCGAGTAAGATTTAAAGATTAAGGTGGAACAGTATGAATAAAAAAAAATTACTAACCCGAAAATCAAGGTCCTCCTAAAATGATAAGGTATGAAGACCTTATAATCTACAAGCATATCCAGTGATATGTTGGTAGTTAATGGGTTTGGTTCATGTTCTTAGAAGTACATAGATCCAAGTCAAATTGTACATTGGGTTGAATACATTTTTTTTGTCATACATCAAACACTCCCTGGTGTTGAGTTTTTAAGATCTTCAAGGGTAACCTGCAATATGTTGATAGTTTTTCGATTCTGTTCACATACCTAGAAGTTCATAGATCCAAGTGAAATGATACATTGGGTTGAATAATTATCCTTTGTTATCCAAGAACTTTTCGTGATAAGATCCGAAGATCTACATGCGTAGACAGAGCTACTTTGGTATTTTATGCAATAAGTTTATACTCCTATAGCACCAGACATTTAAATAATTTATTTAGTTTAACAGATGTTTTGTTATGTCCGCCATAAACTCCTTGCAGTTGAGGCCTAAAGATCTACTATAGTAACTAGTCATACTTTGGCAGTTTATTGATTCTGTTCGTATGCCTAGAGGTTCAGAGATCTACGTAAAATGGTTTATTAGATTGAATAATTATTTTTGTAATCCAAGAACTTACTGGTGAACGTTAACGGTAAGATTACCCAACGTTATCAGGGTTTTGTTGGTGCTTCATGGTTTCAGTATATATTCCTGGAGGTTCATTGGAACAATTTGAATAAAATGATAAACTGATAGAATGTTCTAGGATTCCGAAGGCAATATCGCTTTCCAGATCGGCACCTTCTGTCCAAACTTTTCCTTCGCCATTTTGGTGTCATCATCCAGATTCTGGTCCATCGATTTCGTAAAACACTGCGGTCCGGACAGCGCTCGCGAATCTTTCTTGGCGTATAGTTCGTCGTTGATCAGGATGCATCCGTCTTTGTTCTTTTGAATCCGGTAATACAGTCTTCGTGCTCTTGTGTTGGCCTGAGTTTGCTGCTCCAGGGACTTTTTCGGCACCTGCTGTTTGTTGTTCGTTTTCAGGGAGTTCCGAGCTTTGATCCGTTGAATCATCCCGATGCTTGGCCAAGTCCCGCGTCGACGCCGATGGGGTTTTTCATTATGTTCTCAACTACTTTCAAGTGGGCTTCAAATGGTGAGTTGACAACTTCAAAGGAGGGTGCGACAAGTTCCTGGTCCACACAATTTCCTACCTCATGCCTCCGCGAGTCATATCTTCACAAAAGATTGTCAGCTGAAACATGGAGTCGCTGGTTGGCGTAGCCTGGGCAATGTTTTCATTTTGACAATAGCGAAGTAAGGGGGTGCGACCTTTAAATCATATCATGATTTTCCATTCTCATATCTTTCAGGTCTTCCAGGTAATTAAAATTTTAAATTTATTTAAATTTTAAATAAATTAAATTTAAAAAACTTCATCAAAGATCGTTACTCCGCTCATGGGAGAATACAAAAAACAACAATCAAAGTCAAATACAAGATAATCAAACATAATTTAGAGGAAACATATGATGGCATTGAAAAATTGCAATTTTGTACTGAAAAACAATTATTGTATTTGGATTTTGTGAAGACCATGGTGTCTGACCAGACGGTTTAATATTTTTTCTTGAAAATTTAGACTGTTATCAAAAGATATGAGTGGGATCTTCTTTTGTTATTGAGATATATTCTTTTGAAGTTATCATGTTTTGGGTTTTTGCCATGTTGACTAAACTAGCATGTGTCTCCATTAATTTATGGTGACTGTAACATATAGTCACATTATCAACACTTTTTTCAATTTCGGATTCCAGACTACCATAGATTTCCCAAAAACTTGAATAAAATTTATAGATTGCTTAATATCATAAATTGTCACAGGGATTCGTGGAATTGTTAATAAAGATGCAAAGGATATCATATACTTAGAGTATTAAGGAACTAAATTTAGGAAATACATCTGTCACAAACAATACGACACCCCAAATTCCATAATGGTGCAGGCACACCAAATAAACGAAAACGACAATTATTAATAATAAATATGTATTCATGCTTATATTCTACTTCTGCTGTTATAGGCTTGGTTATGAATACATCAAGAAGTCAATGGCTACCTATCTAGGTGGATTATTATTATAGCTTTTTTTATTATTTTTTAGCCGTTGTGGCTGGTCATAGCTATCTAGGCACATATTAAAATTATACCTATTACCAGGTATGAAATATACCCGCTCAGATGTACAATGGATGGTGGTCCTATAAAAGGTGAACTTGGAAGTGAAATAATCAGTAACAAACATGTAAGTAAAATAATTAGTAAGAAAATACGAGCTGGGGACCAGACCATATCCAGTGTTTAAAAAACGATGCTTTTGAAGTGTGCACTTTGTGGTTTGCGGGTTTCAATGGCGTTAACTCGGAATATCACTGTATATGCTGTATCGAAAATATGCTATGCACATTTTTTTTTTCAAATCATATTAAAAAGTTATGTTCTATTCAAACAAATTGATGTTTCTTTGTTGCGTGGGTTTGAACTTGAACATGGTAAAAACCGGATGAAATTAATATTATTATTTCATGAATTTACGAATTTTGGTTCCAATATTTTTCATCAAGTTGCGGACAAGTGATTCATCAAATTTTTTGGACGCCTTAGTCCATTTTTTTTCCTGTGTATCCTCTGCTGCTTTACCAGTCTTTTCAAACGAACGACATGCTATGATGAACTCATTAAAACCGCCACAAATAAACCCATACAACGCAAATGTACGTGTATAGCTTATTTATATTTTCGATACATTCCTTATACAACCCTGTTTTCTAAGTGATTTGTATGCCATTCCTTTTTACAAGGGATACAATGCTGTGACTTTCTGGAAAAACTCGTACAAGCGGTGTTTTGCTTCAACAAATATTAAAATCAAGGCTTTTGAAAACGCCAAAAGTATTTTTAAGAAATACTCGCATGACCCCAAATTCAGATGAACATAATATTTAAAAGTTTTTAGTTCAGACATTCAGAAAATTTCAAGTGAGTCATGACTAGTATGAATTTCTAATAAAATATTTGCATTTCTATTTTGAAAACAAAATACCTTCTCATGAATCAAATTTTTCACCTTGTCGACGGTGAGAGGGCTTATCTCATGCTGTTAACATGCATGTAAGACCAAGAATTTGACTAGTTGTGAAAGTATCATATTTTAATCTATTTTTTATTGCCAGTTCGTAGAACGTTTATATAAAGGCACTAATATCAGGTATGATACTGGCGGGTTATGCCGCAATCACTCTTGTAGCGAACTCGTTTTTTATTCATTTCCAACCTATCAACATTGAGTCGGCTTGTTGTGTGTTTAAAGTCGGTGTGTATGGTTTTAATTGTAACTCGTATCGCATTGAGGTAGGTACAAACACGAATTCGATATTAGACTTCTTACTTTCAATCTAAAAGAAACTACTAAAAAACACCTTTCATTTTTGTGGTAACTTAAGTTGTTGTTTATCCATATGTTTTATGGAAGGAATAACGGAAATACCTAGTTTGATCATGGTATAATAACTGAGTATAATTACACATTTTTCGAAAAGGGTGCATGTTTTGATCAGGATAGTTATCTGACTGTTCCAAATGAAGCATATAGTCACAGAAAGGTGTTACTTAAGCCTGACGAAGACAAGCATGTATATTAGAGATAGGACGCCGAGAGCCCTCTTCGGAAAAACCATATGAAGCATTAGCATAGACCTTTCCATGTAGTTTATATCAGTAGCAGTGTTTGGTATGACTCACAATATCATAAGATCTGTGTTTTTGTATAACCTCCTTGTTTGCAAAGTTCAAACACGGCAAATCAACCCGGCAAGTTTATGTGGGGTTGGAATCGCATTCGCAGGTGATGAGATTGAGTAGAAACGTGCATCCTCCATACCGAATAATAAATAAATAGGGGGCGATCCCGGAGTAATGCTTAACATCCATATCTCTCACGCCAAAGTCACGAGTTTGAATCTCACCCCGGACAAGTTACGAAAATACCCAATTAGGGAATTTTAATAAGTACGACGGGAGATGAACTAGCCCGAGGCTGAAATTCTCGACAATTAAGAAACAAAATAAATAAATAAATTAAAAGAAAGAAAAAAGCAAATTGAAAATAAACCCACAAGATATGAATTAGAACCGTTCTTTTCTAAGTTTCAGATTAGTTCGGCAATGACATATTTTTAAAGTTGGGATGGCTTCTAGATCCCAGACTGAACAGGAAACTAAAATTTAACATTTAGACAACAATCTAGAATTTTTGATCGTTTAATTTTTTTATTCCTAGGTATTTGATGAAAACTTCATTACGTTTGGTTGTTGTTGATTAAGTTTAGAGTAAGAGTGATTTGAAATTCTCAATCAGGGAAACGAATAGTCGCTGTGAGGCTCTCACCAATAATCTGTCACATGCAACCTGCATGCTATCAAATATTAAAACATTTCTCTTTTTCCTTTTTATATTATTAACCTTCATGTTCGAGAATGGCTCTGAAATTCAAGGATCGCGCATTCCTGGCCTCCGAACAGCTTTGGTTAGGAAATAATCAAATCAATTTGAGGAAAAAATGGCTATGGAGCAGCTTCAAAATAGTCAAAGGCAATACACAAAGAGAAGTATCACCAGTCCTAAGTAAGTAGGGTATGTGTCCCTTGACTCAGCCTAATATGCAACAATCGATTCCATTTTTCATTGTAACTCAAAGAGTATTTAAGGTGAAATCGAAATTAATTAGCTATACACTTCCTAAGATATGTTTAATAAGCCATCTGGTAGAATATATCACGAAAAGCTACACAACTCGTTTAATAAAGTCAGACACTTTCGAGGGATATGGATGTAATGTTGGTCTATGGTTACCAAATTGGGTCTAATCATGGATGCAAGTCCCATTCGATTGATTTTCTATAAAATGCAATCTTCGTACGGGTTTCTTCCTGATTTTCTAATTCAAGGCGATCCCAGCTGTATTCGCTCTACCCAACAAATAATTTCACAAATCAAACTATACTTAAACTGCTAAAAAACACTTAAGTGATTTTTATACACGGTGTTCAATAAGTTCGGATACACTTTCAAAATTTGTTAAAAAAATGAAAACATGTTTTTTTATTTTTTGGATTTATGTTATTGAAAGCTATGTTTACAAGGAACGTTTACAACATTTCTCTTGGAATGACCCCCCCTTTGTACTCCTTAACGAGCTTCAAACGTTTCTCGAACGCGTCGCAGGCGGCACGCACGGACTGCATGGGCATTTCGTCCCAGATTTTGAGAATTACCGTCTTGAAATGATCCAAAGTGCTGACTTTGTATTCGTTCAGCTTCGCCATCATATAGGACCAAACAAAAAAGTCGAGAGGATTCAAGTCCAGGGAGCTGGGAGGCCACAAAGTTTTGTCCAGAAAGTCGGTTAAATTGTCCCGACACCAGGCTTGAACCACATTTGCCGTATGGGCTGGTGCACCGTCCTGCTGGAACACGTAGTGCTCATCGCCGTAGAGGCTTCGGAGACTGGGGGCAACAACCTTTTCCAAAACCTCAGTTTTGTAGTACGCCGCGTTGATTTTGACGTTTTTTTTCAATAAACACCAAGGGTAGCTTACCACGTTTGCATACTGCCCCCCAAACCATCACCGACGCGGCACTTTGGAACCGAGGGATGTTTATATTAAATTCAGGAATGCTGTCCCTCGATGGCGCCCACACCCGGTCATTTTGCACATTGTGCGGCTGCTGCAGCACGAACAGTTTCTCGTCCGAAAAAACAAACTCCTGACCAGCGTGCCGAGAGAGGATCCTCTTAGCTCGATCCAACCGCTTTTTGCTGGTAGCCTCCGAAACGCCATGGACCTTACGTTTTTTGTAAGGCCTGAAACCAAGGTCCTTGGTGAGTATGGTGTGAGCGGTTCCAATGGAAACGTTGAGATCTGCAGCCGTTTTCCGGATTGAGCGGTTCTTTTTGCGCCGAATTCGCTCCCTCACGATCTTGATGACCCGTGGCGTCCTCGCTGAACGCGGCCGACCGGATCTCGCACGGTCATTGGTCGAGGACGTCTCCCGGTATCGCCTGATGGTCGTGTAGACAAAGTTCCGCTTGACCCCATGCGATTTCAGCAGCCGGAATATATCGCCGGGTCGCTCACCGTTCAAAAAACGCTTAATTACGAAGTCCCGATACTCTTTCATCGCGCGTAACAAACGAACAACAACTAACAGAATGTCAACACCGCGCACATTCGGTAGCGTATGAATGAAGCTAAAGCTGACACCAATACCAATGCCGAATATGTACATGGCGCATACCTACGCAATGATGAAAACTTGTATTCGAACTTATTGAACACCGTGTATATGATTTAGCGGTCATTCAACAATCAAAATATTATAATTCACTCTACACAGATTTTGTTCCTATAATTTGTGTTAAGATGAGCCATATGAACAACATTTAACCGGAACTCAGACATTTGTTTCGTAAATGTTACCAATAACAACATTTTAACTACGCTTTTCATACAACAGGCCATACTTGAGAACATAGAAAAATATGTGTCCCTAACATTGGGTCCACCGTTTGCTTGATAAATCATTGTTATTTTACTAATGTGAACTGTTAGTTTATAACATGTGACTATATTCTGTACATCTTGGCTGCATTAATCGGTTTATAGGTTCAATTGTGGCAAATTTAGATCATTCGAAGATCGTATAGATAATCTGTTCAGCTAAACCAGTAAAGTCATGGTGTCTAAAAAGTCAAGGAAATCGAAAACTACGCAGAAGTGAACTACTATAAATTGATTGATTATGTATCAATTGCTTCGAAATAAATCGGTCATGCTGATAGCAACATGATTTTGTTGATTATCGAAGAAATAATGATATATTTGGTAAAAAGGCCGAATCAAGGAGCTAGGCTAACATTACATCCCGTTACCCTATATATGAAATCAAAACTAAATAACAAGTTTTATTAAAAACATTTTTTTTTCCTAGAAGGTAGCATATATAATACAACATTTAATACAAGTTTCAAATTCTAAACAAAATAAATATTTCTAATCGTTTTGTGGCATATCAACTCAAGAGCATTACAATCTCCTTACTCCAACTTAATATTTATCCCCTCCCATGGCGATCATGTAGCATGCATGTGGAGAGTCAGCAATTACTTCTTCTTCACTATCCGCTTTGTGTGCACTTTAACTGCCCCACCTTGTGTTGCTAAATTAAAATTAAAAATGAATGAAATGCACCAGATTCTTTTCCACGTAAGTTACTGCTTAGGTGCGAAATATATCATGTAATTTAGAAAAAATCGTTTAAAAAATCCCGTAATTTAAAACAAATCGCAGAAAATTCAATCTAGATAACCCAAAAACAACTTTGAACCCGTTGACAGAGATACATGCCAAGCGCACAAAACATAATTGGGTTCTTTTATGGTATCAAGATTAATACATGTTTGCATTCTGCATTAAAATTAGTATCAAAATCCAAAATCTATTGGCAAAGAAGAACTATTCTTTGTAGACGCGAACTATTTAGCTGAACTCACCTTTTTTTGTGCCCCAATGCCAATTTGTGAGTTGCTTAGAGGTGAAATTATTGTGTTGCTTGGAATATTGATTTTAAAATTGAAAAAAATATCGTTGGGCTCAGAAAAAAAGTTCTTTCCTCTGAGGTATAACAAGCGATACATACGTATTTTTTTTCAATTAAAATGCTCAATCTAATTTGTTTTACCATTAAGAACAAATCGCGTAAACAATATCACAAAATATCGTACGATTTCAAACAAATCACGTAATCTCGAACAAAAAAGTCGCGTTGAAGATAACCCAGTGTACATATCATTTGCTTTTTACACTGCACAGGAAAAAATGGCTTAAATAATAGAAGGAAAAAAGTTGTGAACTACACAACATATATTTGTCCAAAACGCTTATTTTAAAATCCTATAAAAAAGTTTCAGAAGCTCATATAAATAAATTGCCCTTTTAAAACAAAAATTTAAAAGGAAACAATGGCAGATGAGCATTTTTTTGGCATTTTTTTTGAAAAATCAGTAATTGATTTAGCAAGAAACTGTGAACCCCGCCGAACACATTTGATGCACATCGCCGCCCCACTCTGCTACTCTTCCTTTTATGAATACAGTAGAACTATCATCGATGTTCAATTAATGGTTTCATTGATAGCACATGGGGCTATGAAAACAATTTCTTATTTTACGATCCTTGTCCGTAAATCTCCGTTACTCTACGCATCATATTAAGACACTAAAATTAAAATCCACCGTGAAATGCGAATTGCTGTTGATTCCTTACAATCGAAGATTTAACTTTGAATATTTAATCAAATCAACATCCAAAACAAGGCTGCTGTGCTTCAGAGAAAGCCTCATCAGTGACAAAATGAACATAAACTGTTAATCTTGACAATCATCCACAGTATAATTAAAAATACCACTTGCATCATTCCGCCGCTCCGCTCTGCTGCATTCTTCGCTAACACTCGTTGTCTTTGGTTGATCACTTCGTAAAACAACGTACATATCATAATATCAAAATATTGTTAATAATTATTCACAAAACTATAAACACAAGTAGATAGGGCTGATAATTCACAATACTGCAGTTTGCGCTACACTACTGATAAAAATGATGAAGGAATAAAATACTGCAGTTTTCATTCCCTTTTCAAAAGCACAGGCAAAAGTCGTGATTTTTTTCGCATCGATCTATACGCGGACGAATATAAATATTTTTGTTCAAATCAACTAATATTTTTTACGATTCTGAACCTCGGATCCACGTTTACCCTGCAATACCTGAACTTATTAGCAGTGCAAAAATAAACCCGATCAAAGTTACAAAATATATAAATAAACACCAACGTTTGACACACAACAAGCCGACCGAATCTTGATACCCAATACAAATTAGAACGGAATGAAACTCAAATCTAGACAAAATAGTCAAAAAGTCGAAAGTAACATTTGTAAACAATTACTTCTAGCGTATTTTTCTGGGATCTGATTGCTCCCACAAACAAAATAGCACCAGGAACAGATACAGTGAGTCATTACCTTCCCGTCGGTAGAGGATATAGATGTTAGCAAGAAATTTATGTTTTTAGTCATTTTTTACAATTGTTGCTTTATATTTATATGCTATAAATAAAAGAAGTGATGAGCGTTTCTTGACGTTCTGATTCATGTTGACACTCACACAATTTCATACTGAATCTGTATACTGTTTAAAAAGTAGTAAACAAACGCTAAACGATAAATATGTTGTCTTGGTGTGTGAGCTTCTAACTAGATTATAGCAAAATATTTCTTATGATAGGTAGAGTGTTTGTCTTAGATAAAAACTGTTGACAGTTTTGCAGGCAAGAAATGTGTTTTTGGCAACGATCAATTCGTGCATGCAGCTAATATTTTGGGTGTACTTCCACACGCACACGTTTCTTGAGTGTACTTTCTGGGATGAGAGAATGAAACATCGTGAACTTTTTCTACTCGAGTCACCTAAGCGAAGATACGAAAAAAATCATTATTTTCACTCTATACACCACATTCTTTCATAAAAATCACATTGCGCATTTCGTAGAAATGGAATCAAGACAGAAAGGTATCTCGCATAAATGACATCTCGGATGATGACTATGTGGCCGGGGGCACTGAGCAAAGAATGAACATTTTGTGAAAATGATTTTTCCAACACTGCTTCATGGTATTGCTGATGAACTTTTGCAGAGAATAATCAGTGTCCGTGCAAGTGACACCTCTCTCACCTTACAAGTCTCAGTAGTTCTGACAGTATAACTTTTATGTTTTACTGACGGGCTTCGTGCGAAAGAGGTCTCCTTTAAAAGAGTTTGGGAAGTCGTTTATAATTTATTTAATAGATGTTCTAATCTTTTCATACAACCTTGGCCTATATTTCGTTGTCAGCCCCTGTCTAAGTAACACTTTTCGAAGACTTCTGTACAATTTGAAGAGCTTGACTAAAAATATGTTGTTAGAATTAATGCTCTGATCGCGGTGGTAGTATAGCATGCACATTTAAATTATAATATATATTTGAATTGTCTGCGTCCTGAAGATCTGGACATATAATATCATAATCAAAACACTCACTCTTTTTGACAACGAAGCGAACAATAAGATTATTAATGATACCAACTATATAGGTAAAGAAAGAATTGTCAAGTAAATGAAAAAAGCACCCTTATCACTTCCCAAAATTATTTGATATCAGGTATTTGTAGATTGTTCCTAGCTTCGTCTAAGAGTGAATTGCGGCTAAACCCGCCAGTATCACATCTCTTTCAGTGCCTTCAAATAAACATACTACGACGTGGCAATTTAAAGAAAGTAGAGTGTGATACTATCACTGCTGATCATGTTCTTGATCTCCCATAGCATCGTTTTGCATGAGATTAGCCCTATTAGCCCATGATCTTCGAGAGCAAGCGCTTACCATTACACCACCGGCGCCGACTGTATTATTGCACTTGTTCAACCCAAAATCAACAACATTAATTCGGGATCGCATCAATGCAACAGTTGTCCAGTAATGAAGCGTTAGATTAGGTTAAAGAATATTACTTCAAATGTGTGTTTAAGAATAGAATTAGAAACCTAGGTTGAGTACCAGTCTATTGAGTTTTTGAAGAACAATAAATAAAATAAAATTAGATTAAAGGCTTGGTTCGGTTAATACTGAACAATTGCCTATGATTTTATCAATTTTTAATTCCAATAACATTCTCAAGTCTGCACTCTAATTGACTATAACGATTCTTTTGAATTCTTCCATTTCAACTCAGCAATCTGCCATTGAAAGTGACAACTGTGAAAAGTTTAACTATTATACATCATAATGAAATTTATTGCCATTTCAGTGACCATACTGAAATTCGTTCAATGCATGATGCTGCATACTTGTAGGAGTTAAAAAAAGGTGGAAAGCTAAACTATCGAAGCGATTCCGCAACCAACCGTAATTGACTCTGATCTTCGATAGCAACTTTTCCAGTGGTAGCAGGTGGTGTGAATTGATTTGTAATTATTTGCTTTGCATTTCCATGGATCATGCTTTAATTGAAGATTGAAGATATGGGGACGTTTAGTTCAGAAACATGTGTTGAGGTATGCAGCAGTTACTATCCACTAATCACCAGGCGTGTTTTCAGACGAACCCTCGTCAACCACGCTTTGGCCCGCTGTCATCTCAATATATTTATACCTACCGTCAAATACAGCAAATGCGGCTGTGAGGGCATTTTCTCTGGTCATTGCTATTTTTGTTTCTTATGTCCCTGCTGCTGAGGGTGTTGCCAATGCTGTCGTGTCAAACCTGCGTCGCTGGACGTGCTGAAAATGTTTAATGATTCGGAAAATGAGCAAGTGCGAGTCTGATGATGACATAATTTTGGATGACTTCAAGTTCTCCATTATGGACATCACCACCCGGGTAATGTGGTACAAATATGAGGAAAGATGTAGTCAGGATGGAATAATAGGTATTTATTTTTGGAAAAAGAATGTTTCTTATATTATCATGCACCTCTCTTCGAAATGACAATCATTCAAAGATTTTCTTCAAAATACATCATAGTCAAAAGGTATTCAAATTATAATATTCTCTAACTAAGGAGTATACTTAAAATACGCTATCCACATCAGAGATGGATTAAGTTATGGACTTTGTATGGAGATAAAGGAGCCAGATGGCTCGCGCTTCAACGGGGTTGGTTTGCGGGGTGAGGGGTGTGTTTTTCTTAAATAGATATTTCGAGGAATTATAAAAGTATATGGTCAACATAGTTTTCAACAAGTTTAATTAATATCCATTTATTTATCCTTAGGAATCACAAAATTAATTCAATGCTCAAACACACTTTTCTTCGCTGTGTACCTTACCTTGTAGGAATGAAACATCTTCGGGAACATGTTTGCTGAATTCATCGCATGTGTCCTGAAAATTAAACCTAACCTGCAGCAACGCTTTCAGTGTATCGACGCTCAACTGAGATTTTTCCGTGGTCCAAACTTTGTTAACGACTGAAAATACCCTCTCCGTTACAGCATTTGTACTGGGCAACATAACGCAAATGCTACAATTTTTTTTTAAGTTTTGAAACGGAATGTTATTCACTTTAAAATGTTTAAAGATCTCAATCCACCTACACTGATAGGCAAAATAAAGTGCCCACCTCTTCGTTTTTTCAATTTCTCTCATTTACTTGGTTCAAATTAAAGTAAACACAGTGTAGTTTTTGTTTTCTTATTTTATTTTTTATATTCTTTTTAAGTTTCACTTATGGAATACTGAAAAAAAGGAGTTTTACTTAAAGAAAAAAAACGAAAAGGTGAGATATGTCAGTGACATATCTGCAAAGTCGACGTAGGACTGCTTGTTGATGTGGAGGAATTGTAATAGAATTAATAAATATCTACTATATTTTGTTCAGTCTAAAGACTCATCAAACCATCTGTTATTAGTTTTAGTTTTCCACGAAAATTAATATAGTCAACTCTTTATAACTCTTGAAGTGGCCCTAAAAAGGTCCGTTTGGTATTCAGTTATTCGCTGTTCCTGGAGTGATCCGAGTAGAACCGGTAATTGTCGAGTACCAGATGATGATTTGGTAGACAGTCGAATGGGTGGTCATTGTTGTTGGTTCTGTTCCATGGAAGAAAAGCATATAATATTAGTCTTTAGGTGTTTTAGGAGCGTTAATACTGTGTATGAAAATCATGAATTCAACTCTTTAGAACTCCTTAAGTGGTCCTGAAAAGGGCCATTTGTTATTTTGTCGTTTGTTGTTTATGGTCCGAGTAGTACAGACAATGGTCCAGTGCTAGGTGATGGTTGGTTGTCGAATGGGTAGATGTTGTCATTCCAGTTCATTTTCCACAATATCTGCTACCTGTTGATTTAATGGTTCGGGTGCTTCGAATGCGAGTACAGACAACATAGGTCTATGATACGAAAAATATGAACAATAACGTTTGCACTCTACGCCGTTATTTTGGGAACTTGAAGGTAATATTCACTGTCGTTGGAAAATTGTAATTTCGAAAAACATAATTGAACGGCTTATTGAAGCAATCAGCAAAAAATATGAATGCATTTTGTTTTCAATAAGGAAATTATTGAAATCGTTGGTGGCAATATAGTTGCCGTTAAGCCATTAAACCTAGGAGGCAATATAGTTGCCACTACCCGTGGAGCCGAAAAACATTAGTGGCAATATGCTGCGATTTTACAAGAAAACATTTGAATAGAACTGCAAAACCCGACTCGGAAGATCTGAAATTGTTCATCTAATTTAAAACCTTTTCCAAAATGCCATTTTGAATGGACATTTTAGCGGATTTTTGGCCCCTGCTTGAAAATTATAGTTTTCTCGAGAATAATTTTAAAAAGTATTTCTTTTCAATCACTATTCAAAAACATAATATAAGCTCTAGGTAACCTGAGTTAGTCATCGACAAAAACTCAACCATATATGTTCAGTAGTTGAAGAGAAACAAATATGAAGTGTTGGTGGCAACATAGTTGCCACTAAAGGGTTAACTGTTGGGCTTTCGTAGAGAGCTTCCCGACTCACAATGTTGATTCGTTCGGCTGAGGGAGACAAGCAAAAATTCTAAAACATGCCTGTTGAAGGTTCTCGGTCGGTGAAATAGCCAGTAGAGAAAAAGAGCAAAATGAACGAACAACAGGCACTGCTCAGAAATGTGACAGCGCCAACGGCTCATTTTGCTTGAGCCGTCCGTGGTTCAAAACGTTCAAACCCGTTCGTAGTGAGCTGCCGTTCAATTTTGAACGCCGCGTTCATTTGAAAGCCGCGGTTCAATTTTATAGAGCAATTTTATACAGCTCTATCTTTTTGAAGAGCCGGTTCTAATAAGCGGCTCGTGAGCGCTCGCCCATCTGCTGGCCACTGCTCGGTACCAACCGCCAGCTGCTGTTGCCACGACCAGGTGGGCACTGCTGGATACCGCCAGCTACTGTTGACGCGACCAGCTGGGCACCGCCACTACTGCCGGCTACTGCTGCCAATGCTGGGCAATGCTGGGTACCGAGCAATGCTGCTGGGTGCTGCCCAGCTTTACCTCCCACCGGGAGATCCGCGCAGCTCCAATGCTGCCGAACGAATGAGGCATTTGTAGTAGTAAAAGTAGTAAAATATGCTTTTATTTATCAGTTATTTTGTCGTATAAACTAATTTTACAGATTAAGTGTTTCAGCCCAATGGGCTCTTCAGCTTTGTTAATGAATTGTTTGTGTTTGGTGTGTTTAGTGTGTTTATGTTTTACATGAAATTGTCAGTGCAGCCCTTGGGGCATTGTTTGTTAAAATTTGATAACCTACCTAATCTACAACTAAAACTACAATTGGAAAATCCTAGGGGTGGGGAACCAGATTCCTGATGATCTGGTGATCCGATGTCAGGCAGCGTGCCCTGTACCGATTGATAGACTCACTAAAGCGATCGTCGAGCATTTTTAGCTCGGCCAGACGGTGGACTTCAGATGTTCTTGTCCTCGGAGGGGTGTTCATTATCATCCTGAGGAACTTGTTTTGTACTCTCTGAAGTTTCAGGAGATGTGTTTTTGCACAACTCTCCCAGATTGGCATTGCATACTCGATGACCGGAAGTATAATTTGCTTGTAGACAGCAAGCTTATTTTTAAGGGATAATGTAGACCTTCTGTTGATCAATGGGTACAGTAGTTTCAACAGAGTATCACATTTTGTGACAGTTTTGTCAACCTGATCCCTGAAAACAAGCTTGCTGTCTAGAGTGACACCAAGATAGACAGCTGATTTGGTCCATTCCACCGTTGTGTTGTTCAGGCTTATTTTACAATTCTCAGGCGGGACAAGTCTGGGAGAGTTAGAATGTGGAAACAGGATGACCTGGGTTTTCGCTGCGTTGATACAAATCTTCCATTCAGTGAAGTATTCTGACAGAACATTCAGGCTTCGCTGCAGTTTCGCGGCAAGCGCTCTTATTACCCTACCATTGTGGACGACTGCGGTATCATCGGCGAACAACGACAGAGATCCATTTTCAGGGAGCGGGGGTATATCCGAGGTGAATAAATTGAACAAAAGTGGACCTAATATACTTCCCTGCGGAACACCGGCGGAGATCTCCTGACTACCGGAAACTGCACCATGCAACGAAACACGGAATGTCCTGTCAGAGAGATAATTTTTAATAATCTTCACCAGGAAGATTTGAAGATTGTATCGCTTGAGCTTGTACACCAAGCCATCATGCCACACATTATCGAAGGCCTTCTCGATATCGAGAAGGGCCATAGCGGATGTTTTCGAAACAGACTTGTTCCGCCTGAGGATGTTCATGACTCGATTAAGTTGATGGACTGTTGAGCGACCATATCGGAAACCGAACTGCTCATCCAACAGGATATTGAGCTCGTCAGCAGATGTTAGGAGCCGACGGTGGATCGCTTTCTCAAACAGTTTAGATAGACCTGAGAGAAGGCTGATTGGTCTGTAGCTTCTGGAACATGAAGGATCTTTCCCAGGTTTCCGAATGGGGATGACTTTGGCTGACTTCCAGCACGCTGGGAAGTAGCCAAGACGGAGGCATTGGTTAAACACCACCGCCAGATGGTTGTAAAACTGGGGGCTCAATTGCTTGAGCTCCAAGTTCATGATGTTGTCGAAACCGGGGGCCTTCGTGTTCTTAGAGGTCTTGATATAAGTCAACAATTCGTCAGCTGAGATCTCCAAATCTTCGGAGAAGTCGTTAGGACTTTGATCGATGTTAGTTATAAGCGCGCTAACGGTAGCTTCGTGTGGACTGACGATGTTTTGACCGAGATTGTGAGAGCTGACGAAGTGTTTACTTATCTCATCAGCCTTCTCTGCAGGTGTTACCAACCGATCCCTTGAGTCATTGACGTCTAGTGGGATCAACGGTGGAATGGGCCTTGGCTTAGTTTTTAAAATTTTTGTCATCTTCCAGAACGGCTTAGCACAATCTGGGAGAGAGCGAATTTTTTCAGAGAAATCATTATTTCTAAGGTCCACCATTCTGGCCTTGATAATTTTGGTCACTCGATTACAGTGACGTTTGAGCGTTGGCAAACCAGTTCGCTGGTATTGCCTTCGAATGGCGTTTCGCAGTTGTATTAAATCTTTAGTGGGTCTATCAATGGGTACAGAGTCACTCACCTGATCAATCACCGGTACATGTTGCTCCCGGGCCTGGGAGATCGCTTGCTCGATGCTCTGCAGCTGTCGTTCGATGTCATCAACCGAATCAAGGCGCATGTCGAAATCGATATTGTCATCCACGTGTTGTCGGAACCTCTCCCAACTGGCGCGATGGTAGTTCCGTTTGGTGATTCGATGCCGGTTATCCGAGGAGCCAACTTCGGCCACCACCGGATAGTGGTCCGAGCTGAGCTCCTGGTGTACGATCGGCTGGGCGATGTTGTTCCCCATGTTGGTGAGAAAGATGTCGATTGTCGAATGGACCCCGGATCGGCTCAACCGGGTGGGAGTATCCGGGCCCAGGACGGTGTAATGTCCCTCTTCCAGGTCTTCCTGCAAAATTATTCCGTTCCGATTCCGCCGGGTGTTCCCCCAGGCTTCGTGTTTCGCATTAAGGTCGCCGGCGATGATGAACTGCCCCTGCCTCCGAGTTAGCTTACGGATGTCGTTTCGTAGGGCCGTTGTTGTTCCGTTGTTGGTACTGGCTTGCTTGGGACAATAGGCCGCGATGATGGTGATTGGGCCGACGGCAGTTTCGACTTCGACTCCGATGGCTTCGATAGTCTGCAGCTGAAAGCTCGGAAGCAGATTGCAGTTGATGTTGTAGCGCAGGGCGATCGCGACTCCTCCTCCACTAGGGCCGCTACGATCAAGTCGCACAATCCGGTATCCTGGGATAATAACGGTGAGTTCGGGCTTGAGGTGTGTCTCGGTGACGATGGCGATGTCGATGGCCTTCCTGTTAAGGAAGTCACCGAGCTCAACGGTTTTGTCCCGGATGGAACAAGCATTCCAATTTACGATGTTGATGGAGCGATTATGGTCCATATTTAAAAATGAACGTCAGCGTCACGGATGTGGCGGCTTTGAGCTGTTCCTCCTTGGAGCGGCAGGAACGTAGTTGGCGATAGAGCTCTTGCACGAACTCCACCATTTGCTCCGAGTTGTAGAGCTGTCCATCGACGGGTGGTTGCGTGAAGGTACTGCGACTCGCATTGCCCCAGCCGGGAGGAGGAGTCTGGTTGGGGGCGGCGGCGGCTGCCGCGAAACGATGATGGACCGAAGCTGACGGGCGGTTTGCTTGGCGGTGATTCAATGGGATCGGCGGTAGGTTTGGCACCTGATACCGAAGAGACGGGAAATTTTCCTCGTTCATCGGAGGTGGTGGACGGCGATGAGCAGGCCGAGACTTGGTAGATGACTTCTTGCGGATCGCCAAAAATTCAGCACGTTTGGGGCAGGTTCGATTGCTGCTCTCATGGTTTGCGCCACAATTTGCGCACTTCAGTACCGCACCTTCTTCCATCGGGGCACAATCGTTGGTACTGTGGACTCCGGCACACTTGCCACATCGCGGCTTCATGTGGCAGTTACGAGTTCCATGGCCGAATGCAAGGCAGTTGCCACATTGCGTCACGTCGTGCTGTCGCGGACGATACCGGTCCCACTCGACGATGACGTCGAAAAGGGCCCGTGTTTTCATCAGCTCCGCCATCGTGACGGATCCCTTCTCAAGGTGGACCAGATAGAGTTGGTCCCGGTAGTTACCGTGTTGCTGGCGCCTGATGGGAAACACCTTCTGAGGCTTTAGTGCCGCCGCTTGCAGCTCTGCGAAGATTGACTGCGGTGTGAGTTCTGGAAGGCCACGCAGAATCACCTTCAATGGCTTGCTTCCGGGCGCGTCGTGAGTGTAGAACTCGTGTTTCTTCGCGACTAGGTGAGCGCCGACAGCACGGTAGTCAGCGTCCGTCGAGCACATCACCTTAATTCCATTACTGCACAGCTTGTACAGCGGATGGATTTTGATAGCTGCAAGCTCGGTCCTGAGTGCAGCAATGTCCTTCGATGTGGTAAAGAGCGGGGGGCCCTTCACCTTCTTCGGCACCTCCTGGATCGGAAGCACGGCGAATTGATTGCTCGCTAGTAGACGAGCGTTGCGATCCACTGGATCGGCGTCATCGTGGCGCAGCCGCTTGGAGCTGCCCGGTTGCGGTAATGTTTCGGGAGCGGATGTCACCGTTGGTCGATTTTTTCGACCCATTGCCACAGCAATAGGTCGAGCGGGAAATGTATCCGAACTTTGAAGCACTTTTTTCTGCTTTGCCACCACCAAAAGATGAGCAAGCGCAGGCGATAGGTTGTGAACCGAACACGCAATCGCGAGAAAGCGGGCGAGGGGAAAAAACGGGAGAAAAAACTTTTACTGCGAGGGTGCGAAAAACACGACCGATCGTGTCGCTTGGTAAAACTGGAATGAATGAGGCATTTGTTCGGAAATGTGCCTTTTATCATGGCATCGGGTACCATTGCATGAACAAAAGGGGGTATCAACTAAAGCAATGTGAATCAAATTCATTAAAAGGGGAGGGTAATCAGATGTTTCGCCAAACACTAGCGTGAAACAGAATCTACCTCTCGAGAACAAAGAATAAGAAGAAGAAGACGATGGGAGACGTCTCTTGCTTAGATATGAAAACTGTGCTAGGAAATTTGGTTAATTTACTCTGCGAATCGAAATTATAAGACATCACCTTACATTTACGTTATTTTTAATAAGTTAATGTTAAAAATCAATTAACTTGATTACTAGAACTGATACGTAGAATTATTTCCAATCGATTGGTGCAAACGATATGAAAATCGTTTCTGCAATGACTTAGTTATTATCGCTCAAAATATCCAAAACGACCCGTAACGCGGTCGATTTCAGAAATTTTAGAACGGCGCCCCAGTATAGAAATGAAAGACGTAGTCCTACGTCAAAAATCAATTTGTGTTGAAAAAAAAACAGTGACAAAATAAAGTGCCCACTTCAAAAATCGATATGATTTCGATAAGTTTCCATTGGAAGACCCCTCGATTGTTTATGTTTTGATATTTTGACATGTTTTGAAGCAAACGGCTCAACCTGATGCATTTGATTCAATTGAAAAAAAAAATGGATAACGCAGTGCTTTCGAAAGCAATTCCCTTGTGTATCCGAAAATTGGTCGTTCGTGATGTGCAAAACGGTGAATCGCACCGGGCTGTCGCTAAGAAGTACAGTATCAGTAAGGCAGCGGTTGGCAAAATTCTTCTGAAGCTTAAAACGTTTGGATCAGTGGTGGATCGCCCTAGCAGAGGCAGGAAGCGGAAAACGGATGCGAGAACGGACACCAAGATCATGCGCGAAGTCAAGAAGAACCCGAAGGTTACTGTACGCGAGATCCAGGAAACCCTTCAGTTATCAGTTCCCGGACGAACTGTTCGTCGCCGTGTCGTAGCACAGGGGTTGAATAGCAAACTTGCCCGGAAGCGCCCATTAATCAGCAAGGCAAACAAAGCCAAAGCCTTAAGTTTGCTAAGGAGTATACTGATAAGCCCCTAGAGTTCTGGAAAACGGTTCTCTGGACGGACGAATCAAATTCGAGCTGTTTAACCGAAAGGAGAGGAGCTTCAGGAGCGCCACATCCAAGGCACGATGAAGCATGGAGGAGGAAATGTGATGGTCTGGGGGTGCTTTTCGTGGGGTGGAGTGGGAAGCATTGTGAAAATCGACGTGATAATGACGGCAGATTCTTACATCAACATCCTGCGAGAAAATCTGGAGGTTTCGCTGATCCAGACGGACCTTGAAGAGAAGTTCGTATTCCAGCAGGACAACGACCCGAAGCATACTGCCAAGAAGACCAAGTCTTTTTTGCGGTCTTGTTGGATCAAACCACTGGAATGGCCTCCACAAAGCCCGGACCTCAATCCCATCGAGAATTTGTGGGCGATTCTCGATGCCAGGGTTGACAAAACTGGTGTTACCAATAAAAATAACTATTTTGAAGCCCTGGAGCGCGCCTGGGAAGAGTTAGATCCACAGCACCTAAAGAACCTGGTCGAGAGCATGTCGAAGCGCCTGCAGGAGGTCCTGAAGGCCAAAGGAGGACACATCAATTATTGAAATGCTTTTGTTTTGCTTTAATTTATGTTTTCTGTAGCCTAAATGAAGTGGGACTTTATTTTGTCACTGTTTTTTTTCAACACAAATTGATTTCTTTCTCTTTAAGTAAAACTCCTATTTTCAGTATTCCATAAGAGAAACTTAATAAGAATATGAAAAATAAGATAATAAAAAAAATACAGTGTGTTTACTTTAATTTGAACCAAGTAAATGAAAGAAATTGAAAAAACGAAGAGGTGGGCACTTTATTTTGCCAATCAGTGTATCCTCGATTTCAGTCTTATATTCATTCCACGGAGAAATTTGTTCATTATTTACACATTTTTTTGCATAGGATACTTCGTCGAATAGCTCAGCTTCTTCTTTGTAGGCTTCAACCGATTTGCCAGAATCATCAAATTTACGGACGTATGCGAAACACGTTTGTACTGCCTGTCAATCAATGGTAGTTTTAAGGTTCACCCACTTAAAACAAATAACCTCGTCAAACTGAGAAACTCGAGCCTCAAGATAGTCAATACATTTCTGATAGAAACTAATCATATTCGACTTGTACAATGTTGACTTGGGCCAGCCGTTTTTCTCCAGATTTTTCAACTGACTTCGGACACTTAGTGGTAAAAACTGATTACTAATTCTCTCACGAAGTTTGAACTTGAGGTCATCAAGTTCAGCTGCAACCTCTGTAAGTGCGAAGTTGTCACCTTCAAGTTTTTTCACAGTATTGTCAAATATCGACGCCTGCATGAAATACAACCACATTTCAGAGCTCTCATCTTCAAAAAATTCGCGAAGAATTCTTGGACTGTGATCGATCGACAAAAAGTAAGATTTCAGTGGTGTGAAAAGTTTTAACACTCGACACTCGACACTTAACACCCGACATCAAAGCCAGCCAGTGAGTCTTGCTGTAGCCCAAAATCCTCACGTATTTTACTTCTGCTTCCTCGCAAGAACCTTTCAGTTTCTCGACCCTGACCGTGAAAATATAGAAATGACTGTTGATCTTAACAATAATACCCTCAATATCCACGGGAAGTTGATCCACCGTCACCTGAATTGTGTTGTGAACAATATGTGTATCCTACACCCAAAATCGGTCTCTGTAGCTGATCCTTTAGCTTGCAATAAACGTTGTTCGTACCCTTTCTATGGAGACCACCAAAATTTGTGTTGGTGTTGTCTGCACAAATCGCCGCTACCTTTCCCTGCATTTTGTATTTGTACAAAACTTCGTCTAAATTCAGAGGTGAACAACTTTGATTCCTTGTGATTTGAAGCGTCGGAGAAGATTGTTAGAAAATTAATGTAGTCCATACATGTTGAAATCTGATCAACAGAATATGGAGCCAGGACATGTTTAGCAATCGCTTCTGTGTTGGTGCGACCCCAAGAGAATTTTAGCTCGAAAAGCGCACGAACAAGCTTGGATGTGCAATCCATTGATCAGAATGACTGACTGTTCATGACGGTGTGATAGGTAAAAACAACCTCAGCGTGAGCAAGCTGCTGTTCCTTGAAACCGAATTCGCCTTTTCAAAAAAAGGGTGCTAGGGTGCGCTTATGTTTCTCCGTAGCCGTGTGTCTCTTAACATCGGTTTTACCTCCTAATCCGACGGAAAACTCGCTGCTGCAGGTTACTCGGTAAACGCTGCCGACGATTTTCGCCTTTTTCATGAAAGGAAATTCCTTTCAAGTCGTCCGAAAACAAGCACGGGCGTTTTTTCGACATGTTTGAAGTCGCTGAGAGATTGCCTACAAAACCGTATTCTAAACAAAATATCACAATATCAAGTTTTATGTACATACCTTGCACAATCAATGACAATTTCTCAAGTTTTCCTTGCTGAATTCGTAATATCGCATTGAAATGACTAAAACTGTTGCCACGGTCTTGCTGCACTTGATACAAACAAGGATAACTTTTGACAGATTTGCGTCGGTTAAAAAAGCAAACACCCTGACTTATCATCCTCACGAGCCCTTTTTCACAAACACATCGCTTATGCAGGTTGAAAAAAAGACAACTGCTGTTTCAACTAATGAAGAACAGGAAGATGGATTTCTTGATGACACGATAGTGTTCGTGAGGTCAATCCATGACAGTAGCTGTCAAACGCATATAGAGGTGTCACAAGTTTTTGAAAATATAAAAAAGATGTGAACAGTGCTTTTAACTTACTTTGATTATGTTGAAGCTTTGACATGACCGTGATAAAGTGAAAAGCATATTAATGAATAACAAATCCCGGAACATTTCGCTGGTTTAGGACGAACGCGGGACATTTCGCGGGACGCATTTGGACGCGGGACGTCTGGTCACTTTATATGGGGAGAAATGTCCTGCTCTCCATACGACCCTATAATGACATCCCCAATGTAACCTTTGATTCCACCTTTGATCTACAGGTAAGCACGTATTTGTGTATGCTCACTACAATCAAAATGACGGAAACAAAAACATGGTGTTCATATATACATACCCTCACACCAAATATTACAATAATGATTTAGATTTCAGGCTTGAACATCACTCATTGTAATATTGTTCAATGTTAAGCAACGCACCTATCGTCAATGCATACATGTAAACTGTGCTGAACATAAAATGTTTCCTGCCTGTTAGCGCTTGGTTCAAAGTCTACTTCCGTCCATCGTCTTTGATCAAATGGTAATAAGGTGACAAATGTCTGTAGTGTGTCGAATTTGTTCTGCAAAGTGTGGAACAGTTGATGAATTAACAAAACACCTCAGAATGCATAAAATATCTGGATCTATGATCCAATTGATCACTGCGATGTTATTTTTTTAAATTTCATGACAATGAAAAGGCAATTTGGATCTACTGGAAACGTTGTTTGTTATTGAATTCAATATCGTACTGGGTATCTCAATCAAACTGATCCATTGTGATTATTATTAAGAGCTTAGCCTTAACAATCAGACTTGAATTAATTGTGAATTGTTTTTTTTTTTTTGCTCCCTTTTGACTCTTGCTCACAACTTTTTGTTATTTTGCCAAATTACTCCAAAATAAATATTTTTTTCTCAATTTGATCAAACCACATTTGCTATGTATGTTAAATAATGACGGGTCTCATAGTCTGGAAGCAGATAATGCTGTCTCAAAAACCTACTATGCTTTATCACTTGTTGATTTAGGTACAAACCTATTGGTCAAGGAACGTTTTTTTTGCTTGCTGAAACATAACAAGACACATATGTATAACTAAGTCTCTTAAAGACAAGAACATATCTTATTTCAGACGTACGTATTGGTAATGGAAACCGGATGTACTACGTCTTTGCTGAGCAAGTACGGTTGACTGAAGGTAAGGACCGCAATTTTTTACATTTTAATACATTTTAATACATTTTAAAAATACAACCAGTAACTGGATAAAAATCTATATCAACAAGGAAGAATCATCAGCAGCGAGTTGTCACCAGAATAATTACCGCAATCACCAACTATAATTGGATTAGCAGTTTGTAACTTGACTCACAGCACTAACGTGAATAGTTTATAGTAGAGAAATCAAAAATTTCAGATGCGCATTGATAATCAAAATAAAACAGAAAAACCAGAATTAATCCACCGATTGGGAGACTGAACCCTTCTTACACTTCACCAGAACTATAAACTCAAATGTGGCCAATATGGTACTGGATACATATTTTCAACAGAATTTCCAGGAAGATCCCGTAATATTCGATATGTCATACATTTAGTTTATAAAATGAACTATTTGCCAATCCTGAACGTATTTATTGTCCATCGATGTGATTAAAATATTGACATTAATAGTGCTTAACGACCTATTTAGGCAGTCCATGTTCGTTAAAAATAGTGTAGTTATAGTAAATGGAGACTTTGTGTAATCTTCAAATCCATTCGTTGCAGTTCAAAACCAGACCACTCGAGCCAATCGATGCTGCTCTAATTCTATAGAGTCGCATAAAGGGCGAACACGAAATTATTGCGACACCGAAAATGTCATGCCAATTTTCTTATAATGTTTAGAATCAAACCAAAATTTAAGGGTAGTTTTATACATATATTTACTTCAAAAATCAAAAGAAAAGTTAATCGATGGAGCCTTGAGTGTAAAATTGAACGCATTTTCGCTTGATGCCCTCCATCAAAGTCTTTACAGTGTCATCCGGTACCAGTTTCTCAGTTTTTTTTTCCATTTTCTTAACATGTCCTTCTCGTCTTTGACTGTCTTCTTCCTCTTCCGAAGTTCCCGCTTCATCATTGCCCAGTACTGCTCCACCGGGCGCAGCTCCGGACAGTTTGGCGGATTCATGTCCTTTGGAACAAAATGGACAGAATTGGCCTCATACCACTCCAGGAAACTTTTAGAATACTACCATGATGCCAAATCTGGCCAAAATAGCGGAGCTTCGTCGTGCTGCTGCAAGAACGGCAAAAGGCGCTTCTCGAGGCACTCAGATCTGTAGATCTCGCCATTTAATGTGCCCACTGTCACGAGAGGCTCACTCCTCAGTCCGCAAGAGCAGATGGCCTGCCAAATGAGATATTTGGAGGCGAACTTTGACATTTTCTTCTTCTTAAATATGTCGTCCACATAGAACTTGCTCTTGTCGGTGAAAAACTCCAATGTATATCAACAAAACATCTTTAAAACGCATACGCCAACTTATGCGAAGAAACAGTCATAATGCTGAACGTTTATTCTCTTAGTTTGGCGTAAAAACCAGGCTGCTACGTTCTGAATAATATGTTGTATATTAACATGGTGTAGCGTCAAATTTTTGAATTATTTTTTTTTCTTTTAAATGTTCGACAAAGGCTGTCTCTATTGCTATCCTATTCAAGTTCAGATACCGACGGTGTGAGTGATGGAGATTTGACGTTGGAAATTCTGGATAATCAGCCGATCCTGCAAGTACAAAAACCGACCGACGACCAGCGTGGAGCGGTTATGGAGGTCGATGATTGTGAAAGTAATGATCCCGATAAAAATGAGCCGACGCAAATGTTCCGGAAATACCGCACAATGAGCAGCAAGAGGTGCAACTACCGCCAATCCTAAACGCAGACGGTAGGATTCCTGGTCCTTTGACTATGGTTTTACATTATCGAATGTTTCAATGTAGGTGATCTAAACTCCGATCCAGATTTACCGATGGCCATTTCCGGTGTTGAAGACGAAGATGCACGAAATGCGATTGGGGACGATGTGGAACCGTTTGAATAAATCTCACCCAAACGGTGGCCGCCAACGAAGTGGAAATTATTGAAAATGAAAAGAGTATAGAAAAGGCTTTCCGACCATAAACCCATGCTTCAGGAATGTGGATGCAAATCAGTATACAACGGCAAAATTGGACGGGATAGACAGTCCGAAATTAATTCGTGGTACTGGGGACTATCAGGAACTGAACAAAAGGCGTTCATTCTGCAGTTCACTAAACGTACACCAGTGAAACGACGCACAGTGGGGAAAAAAGTGCCCGAAACGCGAAAGAATTCTATATCTCAGCTCAGAGTTGAACGATTTCTGTAAATGTTACCTTAACTTGAAGGAAAATTTCTAAGAAATTGTATGGACCAGGTGTCATTGGTTGCAAGGAACTGCTTGAGGAGCAAATGAGCTCATTTACCCGGATTCCCCCAATAGTTTTGTGTTTATTATAAATTATTTTGGTCGGAGTTATTCCAGATCAACAAATTAAGGCTAGTCCTTTGTAAAATTTGCTGAAAAATTGATTGAAATTGGTTTCGTTCACCGCACAGCTCTGTGAACGAAGATATGGTCGATTATACCCCGATTCCCCTAATATTTTAGTGTTATTCAGAGATTGCTTTGTTCGATGTGATTCAAGAACAACAAAATTAGGCTAGCCCTATGTAAAATTGCCCGGAAAATTGATTGGAATTGGTTTCATTAACCGCACGGCTCTGTGCATGCTTGCATGATTTTACCCTAATTTCCCTAGTATTTTTGTGTGATTCAGAAATTTATTTGTTCGACGTGTTTCTACAGCAACAAAATAAGGCTATATAATTTTTTTCTGATCAATCGATTGGAGTTAGTTTCATTCACCGCACGGCTATGTGAACGAAAATATGGTTGATTTTACCCTGATTCCCCTAAAAAAAAATTATAGCTTCAGAAAATTTTTGTTCGGTGTTTTTCTTATGCAACAAAATCAGGTTAGTCCCATGCAAACTTCCTGGAGACTTGATTTAAGTTAGTGTCACCACTCTGTGAATGAAGATATGACACATTTTACCCTGATTCCCCTAACTGCTAGTCCTGTGTAAAATATTCTGGAAAATCGCTTGTAGTTGATTTCGTTCAACGCACAGCTCTGTGAACGAAGATATGGCTAGTTTTACCCTGATTCCCCTTATATTATTTTGTTATTCAGAAAATGCTTTGCGGTAATTGCTATTACGGTAATCAGAGAAAATTCAGCCATACCTGCATTAACATAGCCGTGCGGTGAATGAAACTAACTCCAATCGATTCTGGAGAAAATTTTACATAGGACTAGCCTTATTTTGTTGCTGTAGAAACACACCGAACAAATAAATTTCAGAATTACTCAAAAATATTATGGAAATGAGGGTAAAATAAGCCATATCTTTATTCTCAGAGCCGTGGGGTTAGTGAAACCAACTCCAATCAATTTTTCAGGCAATTTTACATCGGACTAGCCTTATTTTGTTGTTTTTGAATCACACCAATCAAAGCAATTTCTGATTAACACAAAAATATTAGGGGAATCGGGGTAAAATCGACCATATCATCGTTCACAGAGCCGTGCGGTGAACGAAACCAATTCCAATCAATTTTCCAGCAAACTTTACAAAGGACTAGCATTAATTTGTTGATCTTGAGTGACTCCGACCAAAGAAATTTATGATAAACACAAAACTAGTAGGGGAATAAGGGTAAAATCAGCCATATCTACGTTCACAAGGCCGTGCGGAATTGAAAGCAATTTCAATCGATTCCCTAGAAATTTTTACAAAGAACAAGCAAAGAAAATTGTGAAAAACCTGAAAATATTAGGAGAATCAGGGTAAAAGCAGCCATATCTTCGTTTGTAGAGCTGTGCGGTAAACAAAACTTACTTCAATCGATTTTCCTAGAAATTTCACATAGGAGTAGCATAATTTTGTTGATCTTGAGTCACACCAAGCTAAGAAATTTCTGATCAAGAAGGAAATATTAGGGAAACCAGGGTAAAATGAGCTCATTTGCTCCCCAAGCAGTTCCGTGCGGCCAATGAGATTAAGTCCATTCGATTTCTTAGAAATTTTCCTTCAAGTTAAGGTAACATTTACAGAAATCGTTCCACTCCGAGCTGAGATATAGAATTCTATCGCGTTTCGGGCCCTTTTTTCCCCACTGTGCGACGCCGCAGTCAAGTGTAGTAAAGTGCAGTAAATGTGCAGACTTCTTCGACACTGAAGAAGTTTGCACATTGTAGACGAAATACGCGTATTTGTCAAGATAAGCAAAGGTAGTTGGAATTAAATGGAAAATACTAATTTTTCCTTTCATTTCTAGTTTTTAGATGAAAGATGATGAACAACTGTCTCTCAATTTGACCGAGCAGTATCAATACCAGAAAGAAGCCAGTCGGATAGGAAAATAAAGGAAGTTTTCTATAATCAAAACGCTTTTGGCTTTGATGCCGGAGGAGAAACGTACGTAATACTGGATTAATTTGAGTAATGCTTAATACTGTTAGAAACATTGTTTAAGAAAGTGGACTGTACCACTTAGTTCTTTAGCACGACGGATCAACCACGAACCACGGGAATTTCGGATGAATTCGTTCACAATTAAAACTATACATTTTGACTTTCACTTATATTTACTGCTCTACATTTGAACTTTTACTGTTAACATATTATAAAATAGATACCATAATTTCAACCGCTCGCGACGGACGCTGATTCTCAAAATAAAGCTTCGCTGCGCACCTCGTGCGCGCCAAAAAATGCTTTCGATCTTGTCACTCGATGCGTTGCCAAACTGCTCGCAGTAGTCGGTCGGGAGCGAAAAATTACTACACATAAAAACTTCGAGCTGTCAGGATGCAGCCAGAACAAACACTAACTGAAATATATAGTATGTTGAATACTTAAGTAATTTAGGTTGGTTTATTAAATGCTTTGAAGTCGGCGTCGGTGGTGTAATGGTAAGCGTAACTGCTACTGGCACCCCAGTGGGTCTGGGTTCAATCCCAGTCGACGTCGGTGGTTTTTCTGAGGCGAAAAAATCTTGATCACGTCTTCCTTCGGAAGGGAAGTAAAGCCGTTGGTCCCGGCTCATAGTCATGAGTCGTTAGGTAGGGTCCAGGTGGTGGAGTCGTCTCCCTGGCGTCGTTGATTGTCACCATGTGAGGCAATAGGCCGACGGAAAATAAATAGGTGAAAATAAAAAAAAATGCTTTGAAGAAAAAGGAATCAGCTCGCATTTTATTTTATGGCTCCATAGATGGACATAAAATAAGAATAAGTAATGCATTTTGGAACCAGTTGCTAATCCATTGAATTAAGATCGGCAGGGGATGGCAAATATACCTTTTTTGTAAGACAGTGTGGTGGAAGACCCTTTGCCGTAAGGACGTGGCCGATGTTATATACTACCAGAATACCCTCTCGTGCCTGAAAAAAGTCGATCGCCTAGCACTTCCACATAGAACTTTCTATGCCAAAGTTGCCATTTATGCATTCGTATCATTGTGTGGCCGGTACAACGATAATCTATGCCCAGGGAAGTCGAGAAAATTTCCAACCTGTTAATTTCCTGGACCGTACCGTGAATCGAACCCAGGCACCTTCAGAATGGTCTTGCTTTGTAATCCTACGCGCATACACGCAGAGCTTTTGAAGGCCCTGAGGAAGACCGAGATGGTGTTATGGCGGCCTTTTAATTACTGGGGAAGCTGTGAGCTTTGGGAACGTGTACAATAAATGATGACGTCAATTTCAACACCCACTTGCTAGTTCCTTATGCGATTTTACTACCTGGAGTTTTGATTACATATCAGAATTCCTTGCTCATCCCTTTTCACTTTCTCGCCACGAAAAAAAATCATCAATTCTATCTCATTTTCAACTCCAGATGTCTATGAAGGCAGTATGAGGGATACAGAATCCCCACTGATCATAAGGAACCGGCCAGGTGTTTCCAGAGATCGATAGATGGCAAGTATGTGTGCAATATCTAATCTGCTTGTCCTGGTGCATTCAACTTTGTTTACAGCCACCCGTGATGTATACGGTCAGCTATGCATAGATATGGGTCAACATATATGTGAAGAGACGTCATTCATGCGACCAAATGGCACCTAAGCCAAACCGTTCTTTTCAATTTATCTCACAATTTTTCCAAGAAACTTTTCTTTTTTTTACTTGAAGGCAATGTATGAAAGGGTAATGGATTGACGTACAAATAAGTTTAATACATCAACTGAACCTTAAGGAAAAAATATCAATACAAATCACTTCTCTTCGTTCCTAATGCAAATTCGCACTTTCTTCTTTATTCCTCCCATCAAACGCTGCACACCTCCGAAGTCAACTTTCTTGGCACATTTGTTCCACATTTTGGTCATCTGAGTCGCGTCTCGAGCCGTTTTTCCACTTTTCTTAAGCTTCCGCTTAATTATTACCCAAAATCTCTCGATGGGCCGGAACTGCGGTCAGTTGGGTGGATTTATGTTTTTATCGATGAAATCTACGTTATTATCGCGGTACCACTGGATGACTTCCCGGCGGTAGTGGCAACTCGCCAAATCTGGCCATAACTTCACGGGACGTTTATGGGCTTTAGTGAAAGGTAGTACGCGGGTTTTGAGGCATTCTTCCTTGTACAGCTTCGAGTCCATCGTCTTGTTCGTCACAAACACTTAAGTCTTTGCTCCGCAGCGGCATATCCCTTGCCAAATCATCAGTTTTTTTTTTGGCAAATTTGTCCATAAAAGCAAACTTAAACTTCGCAGGAAGATCTCCTCGTGCCGTCGCCATATAGAATTTTTGCCAGGAAGCTGTTCGAAATCCATTTTGACGTAGGTTTCATTGTCGATGAGCAGGCATCCTTGGTACTTCGTCAATAGATGCTGATACAATTTCCGAGCTCGAGTTTTGCTTAACAAGGATCAAGGAAACGGATATTCGTGACTGTTTAAATTTATACCTTAATCACAAAAACAACTCACTACACAACACAACACCAATTTGACTAATTTCAAACGAAGTAATAATGAATAACCATGTTGGTATCAAACAACATTTCAGGTATACAAACAAACACATAAACACACTCAAGTACTTCCCTACCCACCCCTACCTCACACACCGCGGTACAAACAAACCTACTATAAATACTAGACCTACTGTCATGTTCCCTTCAAGTCGAGCACTCGACACTGAAGAAGTCTGTAAGTAGCAGACAAAATAGGCCTATCTGATAAGCTCGTAGTGGAATTTAACGGAACTTGCTCGCGTTTACTAGCGAAAAATTTGAAAAAGTGTTTCAATGTTGAGCGTTTCCAGATGAAATAAGCCGGAAAAAGTCAAAATCTTGCACAACCCTCTCCGATTTGGATGAAACTTTGCACATGTCTTCGGAATTGGTGATGATGGATTTTCCGCGGGTGAAGGTAATTTTTTGACTCAAGACATTTTTTTCAAAAGGGTGTATGTGTTTTGTCATGCGTATTTTTCAAAAAATCATAACTCGAAAACCGTTGGTTGTAATAAAATTGCGTCTGAAAAGAAGTTGTAGTTAATTAATTTGACTTTATGAAAAAAATATGTACACTGTAAAAAAAAATTTCTTAAAAAATAAGCAAAAATTAAACTTAAAAATCAATTGCCAAATCTGTCCAACGTACGATTTTTATAAAAAAAATTCAAAAAGTCTTTGAGTCATAAGAAAAAGAATAAAAGTTGTTCTACGATGGAGCAACTTAAGATGAAAAAGTTCTTAGAAGTAAGAAAAATTCATTTTTTTTCCAATTTGTTGTTTTTGCATAAATAACCATATTTTAATAATACAATACGATTCTTCTAGTGATTTTAAACAAAAATGCGTTTGGTGAGCAACATTTTAAATGTATCCGTTTTCGAGATAATTTGAAATTAATGTTGAAAAAATGGCTTTTTCCATGAAAATATTGCTTTTTCAAATGTTAGTCGTGATTGTCCATTCGCAAAAGTATTCTTTTCAAATTGTACATAAAATTTTCTACAGTATACCTTTTATTACCGAGAATACTAGACAAACTGATTCCTGATATTTACTGTAGGTAACACGACAAAATTTGCTGCTTTTACTTACAGTATTTTATGAAAACCTAACCCGAAACAAAAAGAATTAGTATTCATGTTAGTGTACAAGCGTATTTTGTTCAGGTAGAAACATAATGTATTTAATTTGTTAAACTGTTTATACCAGTAAGAATACAATTGTTACGCCCATTTATACCTATTGCATTCCCTTTGGTGTTGACAGATAATATAATTTACATGCATACCCCTGCACATACCAATATTTCAAAAAAGTACCTAAAGTGCGTACCTAGTACGTATAAAAAGGATTACATTACAAAGTCATGACATCAGTTTAACAGTGTCTTTCATAAGTAGCGTAAAGTGTAAAACGATTTGAAATGGAACTCGAAACAAAGCATTGTTGTAAACCTTTTCGTGAAATTGGGAGACGGTGTTTGCCTAAACTTAGAAATTTATATTCGTATCGTCGGTTCTATTCGTATCGTCGTAATCCTGTCGAAAGAGTGGTGCGACCAGAAAACGGTGGACATGACGAAGCACCAACCACATCACGGAACGATTTGGAGGAAATACCAGCGGCAGCTTCAATTGCCTCGGCATCTTCTCAGGACAGAAACCTACCGGAATATTCCAGGAATAAATGTGTCTCCGAAATCCATTAGAGAATTTTAAAACGATAAATACCGTCGGCAAACATTTGCCGAAATTGTAGCAGGTATTAGAAAATATCTATTCAGCTTACCACCACAAGAAGAAGTCGAAGAGTTAGCTACAGTGAAAACAAAGGTTGTGGAATATGATGAAATTATTTCCAAATTGAAAGAAAAATTCATAGAACCAGATTGTTCGAGAATAGATAAATTACGTATATTAACAGTTTTGCCTAATTCGTGGACGATTCAGCAGATAACGAGCAAATTTGAAACAAACAAATACCTTGCATTACAAGCAAAAGAATTGGCAGCCGAAAATGGAGTATTGGCTACCCCCAACGAATCGTTTGAATCCGGATATAAAGAATCAAGTGATACAATTTTTTGACGAGGACGACATCAGCAGAGCCATGTCGGGACAAAGAGATTATGTCTCTGTAAACACTAATGGTAAGCGTCATCAAATTCAAAAACGGTTATTACTTTCATCACTTTGAGAAACTTTCACTCGATTTAAAGAAGTCAGTGAACATTAAATTGGATTTAGTACTTTTGCAGCATTACGACCAAAACATTGTAAATTGCTAAATGCTTCAGGTTCTCACAACGTTTGTGTTTGCGCAATTCACGAAAAGATTGAATTAATGCTTCACAGTTTAAAAAAATATTCATTCAACACTGATTGTAATCAACATTTTCAGAAGTTATTGTGTAATTCATCATCAAAATCAAAATATTGTTACCTCCGTGAATGCGAAAATTGTCCCACGCTGTCAGAATTTGAAATAAGATTTTTAAAAGAACTTGAGAAACATAACTTGTCTGAGATATCGTTCGAACAATGGATTACAACTGATGGATGTAATTTAGAAACGCTATTAAAACCTGTCGATGAATTTATGAATATTTTAACGAGAAATTAGAAAAACTATTAACTCATGATTATATAAAAACAAAGCAATCTAAATTTTAAAAAGATACAAAGTCTTCATTAAAAGAAGGAGAAGTAGTTATTATTTGCGATTTTGCAGAGAATTATTCATTTGTACTTCAGGATGCTGTTCAAAGTCATCATTGGAACAATGATCAGGCTGCAATTCATCCGTTTGTTATTTATTATATGGAGTCAGGAATGCTTAAAAATCTAAGTTTTGTTGTTATATCAGAAGTTCTAAGACATGATATAATTGCGGTACAAGTATTTATTTCTAAATTACTAACGTATTTAAATCAACTAATGAATATAAAAAAGGCCATTTTTATGTCTGATGGGGCTGCTTCCCAATACAAAAATTAAAAAAATTTTAGCAAGCCTCTGCAAGTTTAAAGAGAAATACAACATTGATTCTGAGTGGCATTTTTTCGCTACTTCACATGGTAAGGGACCTTGTGATGCAATTGGCGGCACATTAAAACGAATGGCAACAAGAGCAAGCTTGGCCAAACAACATGAACATCCAATAATAAGTGCGAAAACTTTTTTTTTTACTGTGTACATATTTTTTCATAAAGTCAAACTAATTAACTACAACTTCTTTTCAGACGCAATTTTATTACAACCAACGGTTTTCGAGTTATGATTTTTTGAAAAATACGCATGACAAAACACATACGCTCTTTTGAAAAATTTGTCTTGAGTCAAAAAATTCCCTTAACCGGCGGAAAATCCATCGTCACCAATTCCGAAGATGCAAAGTTTTATCCAATTCGGAGAGGGTCGAGTTCAGTCATTTGCTCATTTGGCAGAGAAATGCTCTGTTTTATTTTTTATTTGAAAAAGTGATCAAATGAAGTGTTAATTTTAATTCTCCTAGTTTCAACGTTCTGTTTGGTTGCTTGGTGGCTCGATAAGAACGTTATTTATTTATTTATTTAATGTTCTTCGTCTAGAATTAAAAAAAAAAACTCAACAGACTGGTACTTAACCTAGGTTTCTAATTCTATTCCTGAACACACATTTAGACATATTAAAATCAAAAACAGCATTCACATTGTTTAACGATCTAACTCTGTTATCGAAAGGGTTGTTTTGCCCATGCGTAGTTCTTTGGCGACTGACTACAAGTAAACTACGGTCACGAAGCTGGCGATAAAGTGCATAAAAATTTATGTTTTGCAACAACGCCGGGCAATCTACACCACTTTCGACAATGTTAAAAACAAATAACCTCTGTAGGTTAGTACGTCTGTGCATTAAAGTTTCTAAATCGATCAGTACAACGACTCGGATAGTCAGGTAGATTTGCTGCGTGATTCCAAGGAAGTTGACGAAGAGCATACGGTACAAAATTGTGTTGAACCCTTTCTATCCGGATGATCTGAACTGAGTGATAAGGCGACCACACGCTAACAGCATACTCCATGATGCTACGAACAATCGAACAGTTCAGCGCCTTGAGAGCATAAATATCGGTGAAACCACTTGCATTGCGTGGAATAAATCCCAGTGCTGCAAAGACCTTTGCGGTAGTTGTGCTAATATGCTCATTGAACCGAAGAGTTTTATATATACAGTAATCCCTAGGTCACGAATTGCTTGTACACGCTCTATAGCTTCTGAGCTGATGGAGTAATCAAACTCTGTTCAGGATTGCCGGCGGGTGAACGAAATAACTTTGCACTTCTTGATGTTCAGTTCAATTCCATTCTCAGAACACCACAACAAAATCTCGTCGATGTCAGCTTGAAGAGCGCAACTGTCGAGATGCGATGATATAACCTTGTAGATTTTTAGATCGTCAGCGTAGAGGAAAAGGCGTGTTTTCAGCCGAAAGCACAAGTCATTCATGAACAATATAAAAATCAGTGGTCCCAGAACGCTTCCTTGCGGTACACCTGACGTGACGGAGAAGATGCGTGACCGACTATCGTTTAATTTGACGAAAACGCTCCGACCAGATAAGTAAGAGCGCAACCATTTTGTGATCCAATCTGCAAAGTCCTGATACTTTAGCTTGTCAATTGCAATGGTGTGAGGAAAAATCGAAGATAAGGCATCAACTTAGCGACGATTCTCAATTTCCGTTGATAGGAAATTTACGTAAGACATCAGATTCGTTGTCGTGGATCGCTTCCTAACAAAACCATGTTGAAATTCAGAAATCAGCGGTCGAGATACAGCGTAAAGAGCTTTGTGAACCAATTGTTCAAACACCTTGGTCATACAGCATAAAATCGAAACACCTCTGTAATTTTCAACAGCATGTTTGTTACCAGCTTTGAAAATCGGAATGATTGATGCTAACTTCCACGCTTCGGGAAACGTACCTTCACTAAGTGACCTGTTAAAAATAGTCGTCAAAGGCATCAGCAGTGAGTCAGCACATTCTCTTAAAAACAACGGCGGTATCTTGTCTGTGCCCGACCCTTTCGACACATCCAACTTTTTCAGGGCTGACAAACATGTTGGCTCACAACTAGAGCAGGACAATTCAAATTGAAAGCAGGACAGGATTTAAGACTGTCAGCGGAAAAAGTTGGTGACGTTTGAGTGTGTACATTTTCGAATAAATCGGCAAATAGATTAGCTAGCTCGTGAATCGGCCGACGTTTCTTTAAAAGTTATGTCGGCAGGGATTCGGTTAGATTGCTTACATCTTCGAATATATGATCAAACGGATGGCGGGTTCTGCTTCGCAGTCTGCTCCAATCGTCTTATATAGCAACGAAAAGCAACGTCCTGGCTTTTTTTTCCTGGCAATTGGCGTAATCGAGCGACTCTAGATTGATCCGGTTCACAGTAGTCCGTGATCGAAAATAGCGCTTAGAGCACCAGCGTATTTGTGCAATTTCTTTATCTGATAGTAGGGGGGGGGGGTTGCTCTGACGGTTCTCAACACCTCCAGTTCAGCTTGCAGTCATATGTTCCATTACGACGCTTAGCTTGAGGCACTCGATCTACACTCTTTCGCTCCCTGAAATGTTTGAGCACATCATACATGGTTGATTTGGCGATTTTCAACGTTTTTGCGATTTTTATTGCGGACCACGTTGGATTATCAACGTGGGTGTGCAGAATTTTTTCTCTCCTCTCAGCTTCCATCTGGAATAACTTTTGACTTGCTGCACGAAGCACCATGAAATTTATCCCACAGATACAAGTGCGCCTAAATAAACAAACCGCTTTAATAGAATTCTTGCAGCGGTCACTTAAGTGACTTAAGCTGCAGCACAATAAGTGATTTCGGATTCTAACTGGACGGAACTTTAAAAGGTAGTTCAGCAGCGAATTTATTAAATTTTTACAACTTCATGCTTCAGATTACTTACAAATTATCACCAAGAGTTCAATCCTTTTACCGCCTATGTATGTCCCAGCCTTAGGAACAGAGAAGACATACGCTCAATAGTATGACCAATTTATTATCGGTTCGTTTGATTTTTCCCTTGTGTACATAGGCAGCACTTGCTTCCGTTTCGCTTGCTATTATCCTATACGGAAATGTTGATTGCTCGTTTCAGTAATTTATAGCCGAAGTTGACCACTGGACGTTTTCCTCTTATCCATTTTGAGAACTTAGTCCATGCAGTCACCTAACAGATGCCTTAACGAGTACGAAGAAAACAACTATACCCGTTGTAAGAATCAAACTACAGAAGGGTAACGAAATCTAGTATCGTAGTCAATTCAATCAAGCCAATTTATTAATACCAGAAAAAAATCAAGCACAAAAAAAAACTTTCCTTCCATCGCAAAGCTCTCGAATCACAGGGCAATAAAACAATGTTCGCTATTTACGAAACCGCAACTCGAGAAGAGAATGGCATAGCAAGAGAACTTTTTTCCTAACTTTAACCCAAAATTTATTACCTTCCTGAAAGTCAGCGGAAATGGCGTTGGCAAGGGGAAGACAAATCAGCTTGAAAGACAAAATGCGAAAATCACGCCCGCCGGAAACGAAAACAAAACGCCAACACGCACATCACGTCCGCCTTTCACCGGCGTTCGGTTCCGTCCGGTCCTCTATTGAAGGGCTTAAGGAGATATGTCTTTCCATTGCTTGGGAAACCAGGCGCTCAGTTTCCTTACAGCAACGATATTATTGTAGATACCAGAGCTGTGGTAGCCATCGCGTTGAAGGACGACAAACAAGACCCGTTATCTCATATTTCTTACTTAGAGCGAAATGAAACTCCGACGTGCTTGGAGGTGGTGGAAAATGTGAACATAACACAGTAAGAGACTATCTGGCTCTATCACATTCTTCGAAATGCTGCAGAGATGTGATGTTTACCATAAACTGAATCGTGAAGACTGATACGCAACATTGTAGGAGGACCAGAAAGAGTCATGGACAAAATTGTTTTCCACCACATGAGAAATGTCGGATTCCGGCGATGAATATGTTGACCAGTGGATCGATTTACCGTTCCTTAGCTATTTATGAGACTCTAGGCAGCTTTATCGGAGGATTTCGTTGATGTGGATATCGAGTTTGACAGCTTTTATTTTGGCATGATAGTGCAACTTTTTTATTTATTTATATGTTATTTCAGATTGACCTAGCCGTAAATCATCGATTATTTATTTTTTGTGAAACTAGACTTGAAAAACGCTTGAAATGTCAGATAATTGCAATAAGTTTAATTTAATGCGAAATTTGATAGGATAATCATCATGATACAATCATCGTTTGAGATTGTCAAATTAAAAAGACAACTGACGACCCCGTTACAACCCTACATCCAATTTTAAAGCTTTTGGTATTGATACATGAACTATAGCGAAAAAATGTCGAAAATCGAATGGTTATTGTTGTTTCGTATTAACGTGACGCTTAGTAATTGGAAATGATTTTATTCTATGCAGGCTTTAGGAAGAGCGTCTTTTAGCCATTTTACTCTTAATGATTATTTTCATGGAATTATTTACCATTGCCGCGAGCAATTGTGGCTGCAGGACATCAAACCCAACGAAAAAAAAACATCAGAAAGTAGTAGACAAAGGACTGCTCATTTTATCAAGAGGAAACATTGTTTTGCAGATGTATTAATTATAAGGAAACGGAAAATCGGAAAAAATATAATTTTTATCAAAATGCGTTGTGACAAATACCCTTCAGTCTTTCCACAGTTCTCTGTGATACTATTCGGGTAGCAGATGACCACATTTTTCTGAATTCATTGACGAATTGTGTCTCTCTGCCATCCTCTCGGAGGTGCCGCTTGATTGTTGCCCAGTAGCGCCACACAAAATTAATACCGTACTCCTGGATCAGACCAGCGTGGCAGAAATATGAAGATCACGAAAGTGCAGTATGGATATAAAAATCATAAGAATAGGATATGTGTGATGATACGATAAATTACATTCAGGCAAATAAACATAAAAATTTCATAAGGTTCAAGTTATGAACGATGGTTTGGAATTTCATAAGCCTGTGTTATGAACGAATTTTGTTTAACACGACGTTGATCTTATAAACCTTTAAGCTTTCCTGATTGTTTTGATATATAGTAGGGACCAAGTCACTGGACCCATAACCTCAACGTTCAAGGTTCGAATATAGGTTGCTCCATATTTTCATTTTTTTCAACATCATTACATTTCATAAGGCAAATAATCATAATGTAATCCTACGTTCCTTTGTGAACTTTGTTTTATCTTTGATATTACAAACACACTAATTTTCTTTTTTGGCCTATGAGCAAATAGCCTGCCACACAAGAACTTTTTTACCGAACTTACTCCATTCCTACCGTTTTTTTTGTAATCAGGTACGTTTTCCCTAACAACTACGTTATATAACTGCTACCCCGGTAGCGTAGTTGTGTCCAATTTGCAATATGTTTCGTCATCCATCAAAATATAACGATTGGGATGCTTTCTTAACATTTTATTAAGCTTCCGGCATCGCTCTTTGGCCCGTTCCATCTGTTCCGGGCTGCATTTGGGCGCTTTTCGCTTCTTGTATGTGATTTCTCTTTTTGACACTTTGAACAAATCCAACGGATACTCCCAGTTTCTTTGCAACCTGTCGGGCTGAGTCCATCTTTTCGGATGTCAGAAGCTCAAGACATTTTTTCTCCATTTGCGAGTTGACAGGGCCGGTTCTGGTTCTGGATCTTGGCAGATCGTCCACAGTATGCGCCTTTCCAAACTTTTTGAGAATTTTGTGGACACCAGTCTTCGATTTTTTCACAATTTGAGCAATATGTCTACAAGACAGTCCCTCGTAGTGTTTTTGAATAATCAAAACTCTACTGTCCTTATCAATTCGCTCCTTTTTCTAAACTCAAAATATTTTGACTCAGATAAAAAATGGAAGACGTCTGTCAGTGTAGCACGATGAAGCAAATTCGATGAAGATTGAGAGAAGGTTTTGTTTTTTATGACGATACAAAAGTATCCTCTGTCAGGCAATGGGATACAAAAAATAGCCGTTACAGAAACTACAATGATTTCACATGTTTCTCATGAGAATTCCATTTCGGAAGATTCAAGGTCCTCGAACAATCAACGAAAGTATCTCCGCTATTAACGTCAAGATGGCTCCATAATAGAGCTTGTTCGCGACAAAATCTGTACAGATTAAATTAAGATTCTATTTATCATTACGGTTCGGTACAGTTTTCACCTTGAACGACTTCATACCTTGGAAGTATGCACGAAAGTTGGGGACATTTATATTTTTCTAGCCACAGTACGTACCGAAAGATTTGGTCTTTTCTGCAATATTTGCTTCACCTTCGCGTCCTTCTGGTGGTTCCTGAGATCCGTTTCTGTTCGGCTGGCTGTTGCCAAACGTGTTTCGGAAGATTTAAGAACGTTATGGACAGTGCTTGCGGGAAAACCAAGCTTTTGACGTAGGACTACGTCTGTGTTTTCAATACTGGGGTACACGTTCGAATTGCGAAAATTTGGAGCGTCACGAAAAATATATAGGTTTTGAACGTTAATAACTAAGTCATTCCACGATTGATTTTCAAAATGATTGCACCAATCGATCGGAACATTTTCTACGCTTCGATTTAAATATTAAAAACTATTGATTTTTAACATTCAACTATTGAAATTATCGCAAATATAAGGTGATGTCTTATAATGCCGATTTTTCAGAGTAAATTTACCAAATACACAGTACTTTGCTAGCACAGACTTCATATTTAAGTAAGGAACGTCTCCTATGCATCAGGAAAAGATATTTAAGGGAGACACGTTGAAATTTTCCTTCAGTCTTTCAGCGATCTCAAAGATGTTGAGTCAGTGCTCGGCTACGCACCGTCACCGGATTGCAGCTACCACTCGTTCGCATTCACTGTCTGCTATGGAAGGTCTCTACACCGAGTGCGTTGGTGCTGGAGCCCCCGTCTATTTCGCTGCGGTGGTGAAATACCTGGCCGATGAAGTGCTCGAGATGGCAGGAAATATCAACCCGTGACAACGCGTCGACCAAAATCATACCACGTCACATGTAGCTGGCCATCCACACCGACGCAGAGCTGATGAAACTTTTCCGGTGTGAACATTTCACAAAGTGATGTATTTTTCAGGCTGTCCTGCTGTACAAGAAGACCGAGTGAAAAGCCCAAGTTCAAATGGAACCATGTTCTCCCCGTCAACTAAAAACCGTCCTTTTCAGGACGAACAACATAATTTGCCCATCTAAAGAGTTTGTTAATTTGAAGTTTCTCTTGCGTTCATCAACATTTACATTCCCACGCACTGGCTCAACATGGCATAGCTTTAAAGGTCACGTCTCGGAGTAAATGGCTAAACATGTTTAATAACCAACAAACGAAATATATGTCGATATCTCGACTCTCTTTGGTTGGGGGTTTTGTCCCTGAAAAGGGCATTTTTCTTTTACATAAGGTGATGTGAATTTAACATCCGAAGCCATACAGCGTGATGATTTCATTTCCTCGCTGGTGTCTGCCGCAACTAGTGAGGCCCGTCCCCTTTTGTAAAATTTGTTTCGCATAGCCTTTGTGTTACCACCTTCCTTTCATTCAATGATACCCGATGCCATTATATAAAAAAGGCCCTTGCATGGTCAGCAGTCATTTGTGATACGTTGCTGTTACCAGTCGCATTCACCGTCTGCTTGGGAACGGTGACTGCGCCACGCCGAGCACGTTGGTGCCGGAGCCCCCGTCTACTTCGCTGCGGCGATGGACTACCTGGCCACTGAAGTGCTCGAGATGGCAGAAAATACCAACCCGCGATAACGCGTAGACCAAAATCATACCACGTCACATGCAGCTAGCCATCCGCACCGACGCAGAGCTGATGAAACTTTTCCGGTGTGAACATTTCAAAGAGTGATGTATTTTTCAGGCTGTCCTGCTGTACAAGAAGACCGAGTGAAAAGCCCAAGTTCAATTGGAACCATGTTCTCCCCGTCAACCAAAATCCGTCCTTTTCAGGACGAACAACATAATTTGCCTATCTAAAGAGTTTGTTAATTTGAAGTTTCTCTTGCGCTCATCCAAATTTACATTACGACTCACTGGGATACACATGGTGCGTCGCAGATGGACAAGCAAGTGGACAAACAGGTTGGACCGCTGCCGAGAGAGCTCGTTGTTATCGGGCGAACAAGAAAGCGGCCGAAGGTAATGCGTCTCCATCTACTAGTTGGGACGCTGGAGGAGGCCCTTCAACTCGAGGTAGGAAATCTTAAATTACTTTCGTCAAGATCCAATCCAAAATACGGCCCCAGGTTTTCAGATAGAGCGTCATATTCATAACAGTTTTCACAATGTCATGACAAATAAATATTTAAGCTGTTTTAAATAATAGCATGAGGCGATTTTTAAACATTTAGAGAAATTATTAAAGGCTTATTTAATTCCTGCACGTAAATTATCGTTTAACATTGATTAAATGACAATGATATTACATATTCTAGAATTGATTTTACTTATTCTTGAAAGAATATTGAATATTGAACTGTATAAGTTACATATACTCGGATGAAACCTTGTATGGCAGCCAATAGCTTTTATGAAGGTTCTCAAGTGGACTCTTTATGGTCTTATAAAGGTTTTATTAACTTATTTTTACAATCGTCTATAGACTGGGCCACTTTGTACAAATTTCGGCTTTAAAGAAGCATAGAGGAGGTATTGGTAGACAAAACAGTTTTGTATGTAGTTTTATCAGCAAAGCCGGGAGGAGTGCTATACGGCTGGAACAAAACTAAAATTGTTACTTGGGAGTGGTTAATTTGTAGCCAGATGGTAAGCGCAACCACGAGGTGCTTGTGTTTGATCTAGTTGGTAGACTTCATTCGGTAAGGCGCTACATTGGGTGGTATGAACGGTATAAGCCAGCCACCATCATCATCGCTAATGTGTGCAGAAAATGCATTAACTAGCAACATTAGCATGACCAGTTACCAGTGATTAGTAGATCATTGAAAATCCGTCCTTTTTAGGACAATATGATTTTCCCAGCTAATGAGTGAAATCATAAAATATCCGCGTGCTTTGGGAAACCTGTAGTGAATACAATCGATTCCCACCTGAAATGTGTGAGTGTCGGTAGTATTTCCACATTTTGTGGTTTTTTGTGCTGCGCCCCCGCACCCGGAAGAGGAGTTACATCAGCTTGGTTTTGCTTATTAGTGGTAGTTAGGTTTGAGCGTTTTTCCGCTTTGTCGCGAGTGAATCGATGATTATTAGCAGTTTTGAAGTTCGATATAGAGTGGCCTCGTAGCGGGCATTTGATTATTGGTAGAGTGTGGAGTGCAAAAAAGAAGACCAGTGCGTGTAGAAAACGGCCATTTGCTTATCAGAAGCAGCAAACGAAGACAATGCGCATGCGTGCGGGAAAGGCTGCCACATAATTTCAGATGCGTTCACCATGTAGTGTACAGAGTTTTCTTATGCAGGTAACATATATATCGGGCGGTTTGGCCACGTTAATTTTTGCGCTTATTTTGGCGGGAGTGCATGAAATTAATTACGAGGCAACGACGAGAAATTTTATGTTTACGAATGAACAAGAGAGTGTTACGAAGGAAGCGGCAATTGGTGAGATGTATCTGACTAGAACTATACAACGTCAACTTTATTTTTAAATAATACCAAATACGTGCCTGGTTTGGAAATTAAAGATTTCCAAATCTGGAAGTGTGCTGCAGTGCCCTTATCCAAATGATATCGGTAATGTTAACATGCGGGGCTTATTGTATGTGAAAGTAACCTCGGAATGGGCGTGACTCTCCAGACATTCTGAAATGGGTTGCTGAATCTGCAGTAGAGCTATCACTTTCTAGCTCTCGGATTAAAGCTGCTTCCAATGGCCACTTGAGGGATTGTTGTAAACAGATTTCTTCCATAATACCATTGCCGGCCAATGAGTGTTAGATTGTACACACACACACACACACACACACACACACACACACACACACACACACACACACACACACACACACACACACACACACACACACACACACACACACACACACACACACACACACACACACACACACACACACACACACACACACACACACACAGACACAGACACAGACACACACACACACACACACATATGATTTTCCCAGCTAAAGAGTTTGTTTGATTGGAATTTATCTAACGGTATCGACATTTTTGTCAATTGGCAGCCAGCGGTGACCGAAATAGTTTCAGTTTTCCCTTCGTCGCATACTTAAAATCTTGTGTACAATTTTAAACACAACTCGGAAATTGAAACGGTCTCAATATTATTCCGAAGCACAAGCTTATGGCAAGAACAGCATACTAAATAGAAATTTTACAAATTGCGACCGTCACGAAATATTGGAAAAATCAGCTGGAGATTTTTGCCACGGTCAAAAAACAAATATCATTAATAATTGACTTTGAATTCCCATACAGACTTTCAACAATCTATAACGCAATAAGGATAATGGTCTCCAGCTGGTCAATCATATCAACATAATCACCACTGCCAGCACAGTCGTTGCCCTTTCATCACACCAACATTTGAACCCTGCCAAATGATTTCTAAAGAGCAAATTGTAAAATTTTCTAATAAACTTACTTATCTATGTCGATCCAACCTCCCATTAAAACAGCACTTACATTGCAATGTCACTACGTAGTCCTGCGTCAACTTTGCGTACAACCCCATTGGGCTGTCCCTTCTAGTTTTTTGCTAGTTTTTTTGACTGACAGATCCGGATTTTCATTGGGACCGCAAACAATTGCATTTCGCACTTGCTCTTCTTTCGACGCCATCCTCGATCTAAAAGCTTTTGTAGTATCGCCAAAAATTATTTTGTACAAAGAACAGACAAACGTTCATCAGCCTGCGAAATATTTCACGTGTTGAAGAAGTATTTCCAGAGATATATGTATATAGGGGTGTCCAGATTTCGTCGCTAACCAGCCTTAGTTTAAGAATATAAATGACAGAGATCGTCGTTCGATTGGTTACTCTGGGTAAGATTAGCTTAATCTGTCCTTCCCCATGATGAAATCAATGGTCTTTAAAGCTCGTGAAATGAGCAAGGAACCAATGGGTAGGATGAACAATTTGGATGCCGGATTCAATAGACGTGTATGAAGTAAATGAATATTTGCGTTTTTTAACTGATTAAAGGCGAACATTTATTCATGGACATTGGTAAACGACGTTGATGAGCACATATTAGCTTAAATACAAGTAAAATAACTTTACATACATAAAAAATAACAACAATTTAAAACTATATCAATATACCGAAGAATGTTTCTGAAGGCCCCTAATTCAATAGTACAGGGCTCTGAAACAGAATTTGGTTGCCAAACGCCGCATAGAATGCTGTACGAGCAAGTACTAACGACATTCTCGGATGAGACGTTGAACCGATCAGTCGACTATTCCAATCGCTCTCTTAAATTTCCCTACTTTGAACACGGCTTTGCCGTTGTTGTATTAGTGATAGTGTTAACGGAATCTATTGAAAGATAGATAAAATGGAATCGAGTGTACGAAAGAACACGCTGAAACTGTGCTTCGAATCTGGTGCTAAGGCACCCTCGCATCTGGAAGTCCTCAGATTTGTGACAAGCCAACTGGATCTCAGCGCAGCGGACCTGCATTCAGTCTACAAAGACGAAAACGACGGATTATTCTTTATCAAGTTCCTTGATGATGGTAGGTTCACCGAATTCTGTAACCACGTGGAAGAGGTCTACGCTTTTAAGTATGGCGACGATTCAACGCATCAGTCACTCTAGCCATGGCCAGTCGCATATTTCGCTACGTGCGAATTTTCAACCTGCCACCCGAAATTGATGATAAGTCCATTGCTCTTGTTTTGGGACAATTTGGGACAGTCAGGCAACAGGTAAGGGAACGCTACCCAGCTGAGTACAATTTAAGTATATTCAGTGGCATCCGTGGTGTCCATATGGAAATCGCTAAGGAAATCCCAGCGAACATATTCATTGGGCATTTCCGAGCGCGGATTTATTACGATGGTTTGAAAAATCGCTGTTTCTACTGTAAGGAAGAAGGGCATATGAAGGCAAATTGCCCCAAGTTGGCAGCAGTTTCAACCTCCAACGGTGGAGGTGCACGGCCATACAGCATGGTTACTGCTCACGGGAGACCATTGCCTACGCCAAACGTAATCTTACCTCCGCTAGTGGCTAACATGCAAACTCTAACTCGGAAGAAAGATGAACTATTGAACCAAAGTAAAACCAGCACACGTGAAATGCAAGAGAAGGACAGCCAGGATCAAGCAAGGAACCCGAGTCAACCCAGGAAGAACAACCCAAGGCAGATGATGAACCACAATCAATGGAGATCGATCCGAAGCAAGGTCAAAAGCGAGCAGCAACCTCTCCAGTATCGACGAGCACACAAGAATCCACGCGTACGGACGGCGACAGCGAGAAAGAGGCGGAAGTTTCATTCCGTAATCAGAGATCCAAACGGAACAAAAAAACTGGTCAACAAAAGGTAATTGAAACAATAAGTAACAATTCAGCTGCTAAGAAAGGCAAGTGAGTGCCAAAGTGAGTGAGTGAGTGACTGAGTGAATAAGTGAGTAAGTGCTTATCAAAACAATGGTATTTGTACGAACTGCATGCACAATTAACATTAACGCTATAAACACCCAGGTGAAAAAGTCTCTCCTGAGAGACTTTGTATGGAATAACGATATTGACATCGTATTCTTACAGGAGGTGGCTTTTGAAGATTTTGGGTTTCTTCCTCTCACACTGCCATCGTTAATATAGGGACTGAGCTTTTTCTTGTGAGAAAAAGCGTCAAATTTGAAAATGTTATTATGAGTACCAATGGTTGTTTAACGTCAGTAGTTATAGATCAATTGAATTTTATTAACGTTTACGCAGCCTCAGGGTCAGGTAATAAGAATGAACGGAACATAATGTTCACTTCTGATATTATTCCTCATTTGTCAACCAACAAAGAAAATGTTACCGTAAGTGATTTTAATTGTGTTTTGCCTAGATCGGATTCAAATAGTAGAAGTACAAACAATTGCACAGGCTTGGAAACTTTAGTTCAAACATTACGGTTATTCGACGTAGAAATGAAAAAGAACATGACAACTAACTTTACTTTTATTCGGGGTGATTCTAGATCAAGATTAGACCGTTACTACGCATCACTAGACATTATTGATAAAGTAAGATCGATTACTACTAAAGCCATTGCTTTTTCCGACCATCATGCTGTGATGGTAAAATATCAGGTTCCTGACGGTATTTCAGTACAGGTTCGTGGAAGGGGCTATTGGAAGGTTAATCCAAGTCTCTTTTCTGATGAAAATGTATGCGATTCTCTAATACAAACCTACCTTGAATGTAAAAATAACAGTCTATATCAGAACGATATCAATGCTTGGTGGAATGATTACACTAAATGCAAAATTTCTAGATTTTTCAAAAATCAAAGTTATCTTTTGAACCAACAAATACACAGAGAAAAACAATTTTACTATGTATGTTTAAATGAAATTATGGAAAAACAGTCGGCAGGCGAAGATGTTTACAATGAAATGTGTTTCATTGAGTCCAAATTAATGGAAGTTGAATATAATAGGTGTTCTCGTATTCAATAAAAGTCCAGAATTACGATTTATGAGAATTTATATTTAGTGAACTTTACTAGACGACGGACTGTAGTACACCGACTCCATATCGCTTAGAACACGTTAGTACAAAGTGTCTGTGAGTAGTAGTAGAATACGAGGGAGTGTTAATATTGCAACATCCTCCCCACTTTAAAAAGTGATACATTTAAATATTTAAAAACTTAGATCATAATCACTCAACTTCTGCGGCTTGCGTGTTTCACGTCTGAGTCGAGTACATGATGAACTGGGACTGATCATTTGTTTGGCTGGCTTCGTGACGCGTTGCTTTGGCTCGCGAACTCGCGTCGCTGTTTCAGACGGATGATCAGACGTTACCTCTGGAACTGTCACTGACATTGAAGACGGTTGAATCGCAGGAGGCGGTGTGTTTACTTCAACGTTGCAGCTCGCCGATGGAAGATTTTCGACTACCCTCGGAGTCGGAAAAACCGTTGAATTTCCTGTAGCCAGGCCGGAACCATTGCAAAGCTGTTGATCCCATCGTGGCAGAGATCCGGTGCTGTCCTCAGTGCTCTCATATCGTGGCTTCAAGTGAACCATGCTTCGCCGGTACTCAGAGCCAGCAACATTCACTAAGTACGAGCGATCACTCAGCTTGTTCGATACAACTCCTGGCGTCCATACTTTCGTTACTTCCGGATTGAGCTGAGCAAACACTGGAGATCCCACCTGGAGTTCGGGTAAGTTACGAGACCTTGCATCGTAGTGGAATTTGAACCGTTTACGCTGTTTCTCAATCGATTCAGGTACATCCTTCACAACTTTTGGAAGCAGATTTGCCACGGAAGAGGGAACACTGCATCGTGTACATCACGAGAAAAGACGACTTGCCGGACTGGAGCCAATCTTATTCGGAACATTGCGCCAATGCAGGAGGGCGAACCAAAAGTCTTCCCCGTTTCTTCACATTTCATCATCATTCGCTTGGCAATCTTCACCGCTGCCTCGGACTTCCCATTCGCTTGCTGATGATGTGGTGACGACGTGATGTGCTCGAAATCCCAATCGATCGCGAACTGAACCATCTTGCGGTTGATGAAGTTGGTGCCATTGTCTGTCAAGACCGTCTGTGGCACACCGTGACGAGCGAAATTTTTCTTGCACACCCGAATGACGCAGTCCGGAGTCAAATCCTCGAGAAGGTCGACCTCGAAGTAGTCGGAGTAGTGGTCGACGGTAACAAGGAACTTCTGCTTGCGACTTCGATACTCTGCAATAAAGACATCCATACTCACCATTTGGAAGGGAAATACCGGAATGCTGTGGCTCATCATCGGCGGATTCGGCTGAGAAGCGGCGTACTTCGCACAAACAGTACACTCCTTTACGACGTCCTTTATTTGGGCACTCATGCCAGGCCAGAAGAGATTAGCCCTTGCCAACTTCAACGTTGCCTCAACACCACCATGGCAAACATGGCAGCATTTGACCAGTTTGCGTCGCAATACGTGTGGTACAACAATCCGATCATTTCGCAGAACCAATCCATCAATGGTGCTAAATTCATTCCTGTAGGTGTAATATATTCGAACACTATCGGGCACTTTATCGACAACCGTTGGCCAACCGTGTATTTTAAAGATGCTCAACTTCGTGTATTCATCCTCTAGTTCGCTGATGATCACCGGGGCTCTAGAGAGAGTGTCGGCAACAACGTTGTCTTTGCCGGTTACGTAAACTACCGTCAATCTGTACCGCTGCAAGTTCATCAGCATGTGTTGTAGCCGGCGCGGTGCCGACAGGAGCGGTTTCTGGAAGATATTGATGAGTGGTTTGTGGTCGGTCTTAACCACTGCTTTCGGATTCCCAACGATGAGCTGGTCGAATCGTACACACGCGAACAAGATCGCCAGCAACTCTTTCTCTATCTGCGCGTAATTCTTTTCCGCTGCGGTTAGGGTCCTCGATGCGAAACCAACCACTCCGTCCTGCTGAAAGACCGCAGCGCCTAGACCATAGCAACTGGCGTCACATTCTATTGTCAACGAAAGGTTAGGATCGTAGTAACGGAGCGTCCCAACGTCTGAAAACAATGACTTTACTTTGTTGAACTCGACCTCTTCTATTTTCGTCCACTGCCAAGGAACTTCTTCTGAGATCAGTCTACGCAAATTGGTTAGGTTGACGCTGAGGTTTCTAATGAAACGGCTTAAATAATTTACCATTCCAATGAAACGGTGCACTTCCTTTCTGTTGGTTGGCATGGGGAAATCTCTAATAGCAGCGACCTTGCTTTCGTCTGGCTTCAATCCGTGATCGGTGAGTACATGCCCGTAAAACTTCACCGAGGTTTGGCATAGTTTGAGTTTTGACAAATTCAACTTGACATTCTTCTCTTCCAGTCTTATCAGGAGCGCTTCCAGGCATATGTTGTGGTTGATCAAAGCTTCTTCAAATGTGTTACCGATTCCGTACACCAACACGTCGTCTGCAATACATTCCACGCCTTCCAAACCTTCGATAGCTTCCTGGAGCTTAAGCTGAAAAATTTCTGGCGCCGTCCAGAATGTTGTTAATCTGCTACTGTCTTCGTCCAACACCACGTGCCAGAACCCCTTTTTAGCGTCGACGGTTGAAAAAACCCTTGCCTTTCCGAGTTCCGGCAGGATTTCATCAAGTGTCACGAACTGCAAGTTTGGTCTTTTCAGTGCCTTGTTGAGCGGGATCGGATCCAAGCAGACTCGAATTCCATCCGATCCGGGACGTTTCACGATGACCAAATTGCTAACCCAGTCCGTGTGTGATGTTTCCTTTACTATTAGTCCATCCTTCTCAAGCTGCTCGAGTTCCTTCTTCAACTTATCTCTCATTGCGATTGGAACCCGTCTGGGAGGTTGGATTGATGGAGCAATACTGTCGTCGATTTCAAGGAAACAGTATCTGCAAACTTTCCGTAACCGGTGAATAGATCCTGATGTTTGTCGATAATTTCCTGCGCCTTGATCCGGTAAATATTGAGTAGCTGTTCCGGGGTATCCGTAGATTTCGGCTTGCTGAACACAACTGCCTTGCAGAATTTCACGAAACCAAGCTCTCGAGAAGCTTTTGCAGACAGCAGCGGACAGTGGTCGACGTCCACAACCTGAAGGACCAAGCGATATCTTCTTCCTTTGCGACGACACGGAATCTTGACCTGCCCCAACACCTTGATTTGACCACCTCCGAAGCTTTGAAGGCGCAGCTTGGAAGGCATCAGCTGTGGATTGTCGATTCCGCTTAGTTTTACCAGGCTTGATAATCCGATCAGACTTGTGTTGGCACCTGTGTCGACTTCGCATGTCACAGACTTCCAAACGTTGGCGAATTTCAGTTCAAGTTCCGCCAAGACACTTCCGCCATGATCCGAGTTGTCAAAAATCTTCCCGATCTCGTATTCCTTTTCCGATTCGTCCGATGAAGCGCCGTTCTCCGGTGATGTATCATCGTTGGACTCACTGTTTCCGTCCTTCACCTCCTTCACTCGTCGAGATTTTCGATACTTCGATTTCTTGTCGTTCTTGCATACTTTTCCAAATTGATTCTTGCCGTTACACTTGTGGCAGCGTTTTCCAAAGGCAGGGCAGGTTCCTTTGGAAAATTCATGGCGGTCTCCGCAGAATTTGCACCGGAGAGATCCTGCAGCCTTGCCTCTACTCACTTTGTTGACATCCGCTAGTTTCGAGGTTGGAACTCCCAAATCCAGCGATCGTTTGGCCGCGATCTCTTCGGCTCGACACATATCCACGGCCTTCGGGAGTGTGATGTCTGCCATGGACAACATTTTCGTCCTCAGCTGTGACCATCGATTAGCCGTCACGACCTTGTAGGTAACTAGCTCGTTTTCAAGTTCCCCAAGCTTTGCCATCTTGGCAAGTGTCTTGAGACGCGTTGCATAATCATCAATTGATTCATGCGATAATTGACCAGCCGAAAAAAAATCCAGACGATCAATGAAAATGTTTCGCTTCGTGATAACTTTCGACTTGATAGCAGCCAGCGCAGTTGTCGGATCTGCCTGCTGCTCCGCCGTCAACTCGAAATTGAAGTATTTCCTTCTAGCTGCCTCTCCAATCACCGAAAAAAGAATACTGACTTTCTTGGCGTTCTCCTCAGCCGGCCACTGGTCCATTCCAGTTGCGCTAGAATACGCCTTCCAGCTCCTTTCAAAAAAATCCATATTCTCCTCCATGTCTCCCTCCACGACTAACGGTGAAGGTTGAGGAATTGGGATCTTTGATGACGACGGCTGATGGGTAACCGTCGTAGCCATGTCCTTCATCAGCGTCGTGAAAAGCTGAGCCTGATGATCCAGGAACGTTTTAAATTGCGTTGGATCCATATCGATGAGGGTCCCGAAATTTTCACACGAATTTAAAAATGGCTTCCGGCGCCCGAGCAATCCGTGTTAAAAAAGTCTCTTCACCAAGCACACGGACAAAAACAAAATAGCCTCCGATCCCCACACGATTCGTGTCAAAAATAGTCCGTTTTCACTCCCGTTTTTCGCGATTTCGAGAAAATGACGCCGAAAAAACGTATCAATAGTCCTTATCCCACTTCTGACACCATGTTCTCGTATTCAATAAAAGTCCAGAATTACGATTTATGAGAATTTATATTTAGTGAACTTTACTAGACGACGGACTGTAGTACACCGACTCCATATCGCTTAGAACACGTTAGTACAAAGTGTCTGTGAGTAGTAGTAGAATACGAGGGGTGTGTTAATATTGCAACAATAGGTTATCAAATTTAGGAATGAAAATTAGCTCAAATTTGCTGCTGCACGACGAAGAAATTAGTTTATTTCACTTAACTTCTCGTATCAATAGGCAATCGGACAGCACTGATTAGTTGATGGTGTTGCAACGTCTGACCCTCGTCTGGTGAAAGACTTTTGGTTTTACACTTTAGCAATGTTTTCCAAACAGATAACGATGAAACCGAATATGGGACACCTTACAGCCAAGATGGCTGCTGAAGACGGAGTCAACCTCATCAAACCTATTGAAAAAACTGAATTAGAGAATGTTTTAAAGGAAGCTGCTAAAAAGAAAACTCCTGGTCCAGATGGGCTGACATACGAATTCTATTTGAGATTCTCCGAACACATAATTGATGATTTAGTGGTACTCTTTAACAAATACTTGACCGATGGTGTGCGTCCGTCCATGAACTTTTCGAAGGGTATAATATACCTGATTACAAAGAAAGGAAATCCACATGACATAGCAAACAAAAGACCAATAAGTATGTTGAACGCGGATTATAAACTATTTATGAAAATTTTAGCTAATCGACTGCATCCTTTACTAGACAAAATCATTGGATCCGGTCAAACGGCATGTAATCCAAAATATTCATGTGTCGAAAACTTGAAAAAATTACGGAACATAGCCATTCCTGCAGGACAGACAAAGAGATTTAAAGGTCTTCTTCTTAGTCTCGATTTAGAAAAAGCCTTCGATAGGGTTAATCATGCGTTCTTATGGGCGGTTCTTGAAAAATTAGGATTTCCAATTGTCTTCATCCACTGTCTTAAAAATCTTTACTGCAATGCAAGTTCCAAAGTGCTCTTCAACGGATTTCTAACCAACGACATTAACGTAAAGTCATCAGTACGTCAGGGATGTCCACTTAGTATGGCACTATTTGTTCTGTACATAGAACCGCTTATACGAATGATTAGCAATAATATTCGAGGTTGCTTCGTAGCCAATACATTTATAAAGGTATTGGCCTATGCAGACGATCTCAATATTTTTATCCTCAATGATCATGAGTTTGACACGGTTTTAGAGATCATCAATTATTTTAGCATATATTCTAAAATAAGACTGAACATCCATAAATCGCACTATATGCGTTTTAATAATTGCAAAACTGGACCGCACCAGATCCAAGAGCAATACAGTTTAAAAATATTAGGCGTTACGATCCATGCTAAATATCTAGATACAGTAACAAGTAATTATAATTCAGTTATTCAATCAATTAAGCACTGCCTTAAAACGCATTCTAAAAGAAATTTGAATTTAGTACAAAAAGTCTGGATTCTGAATACTTTTATATTATCGAAGATATGGTATTTAGCACAAGTTTTTCCGCCCAACAAAATTCACCTGGCGCAAATTAATACAAGTTGCTGGATGTTTCTTTGGAATCGACAGATTTTCAAAGTTGCTCGCAATCAATTGTTCTTAGATACGAATAAAGGAGGCCTCTCCCTTATCGACCCTTACCTTAAAAGTAAAGCGTTATTCATAAAAAATGTACTATTTTCTGAACAAGTTGACACAGTTGATCATTTTATGATGGCTCAAAAGAGTAACACATCTTTAACTAAAAATTGTCGCGACTGGTTAAGCTATGCCGATACGGTAGCTGATAACCCATTGTTAACTTCGACAAAGCTTATATATAGGTATATGCTGAATGAGGGTAACCATACAAATAAGATAGAAGAAGAAAATCCTAACATACAGTGGGATATTTTGTGGGAAAATTGCAGTAAGCCATTTCTTTCGACGAATGTTAGAGAAGGTCTTTATTTGGCCTTAAATGACATTGTTAGCTCAAAAGTAAAACTATTAAGGAATAGAATAAGTGGGATAATAACTGATATATGCGAATATTGCGGACAGTTGGATACAGCAGAGCATAGAATAAAGAAATGTACAGGATCAGAACAAATATGGAATTGGATTCATAATTTGATCACACAAAGATTGGGGTTAGTGTATGATGATCCGGAGGAAATAATTGGAACATGTATAGATGATAAAAGCTATAAGAGAATGCAGCATTATGGTTAGTTGGGGAAAGCAATCGCCTTTAATTTGAAACATTTTGGAAAAACCCGAATTTATAAATTTCAACATCATATTCGTCAAGAACGATGGAACAATAGAAATGCAATGAAGAAACATTTTGAAAATAATTTGTATATATTTTGAAGTAAAAATCCCTTTAGGCTAAGTTAGGTAAGTTAGGTTAAGTACCCTATCCTTCATACAAATGTGC
>JASCZW010001214.1:0-110092 GCA_034211315.2 Aedes japonicus
CAACTGTTATAAGAAATAGAAAGGAATTTTGAGAAAATTAAAAAAAAATGAGTAGCGTGTTAAAAAAATAATCGGAACTCTGCCTCTGCTAAATGAATGCAGATGGGAACACATTGTTTTTTTCAAGCAGTATATTTCGCATTTTTACCTCTGAATTTTATTCAAATGGTTTGATTCTTAGAAAATTAAAAATATTGTTTTCAACGAGTCCTGCATTGCGGCATGACAATGATCGATCAAATAAAATATTTGTTGAAATAATAGTTTCCACGGGTTGACAGTATTTTCAATAAAAGTAAGCATCACGTGCGGCAAGATTTTCCCCTATATTATTGAATAACATTTTACAAAAAAGTCGAGGAAATTAAATAATTTATTTTTTGTTTGTTAAGGCTGGACCCTTTTTCAATATTCCCCATTACTAGGACGAATACCATGGTCACACTATCATATGTCGACCGCATGAGCACCATTACAAGTATTAAGTATTTTGTCTTCGTATTTTATAAAAAATGTAGAATTTCTCATATCATCCCTACAATCCCTGTCATCCTGTCATCTCCATGTCAATCCCTGCAATATTGCACCAAACATCTTTGAATCAATTTCGAATTAGAGACGTTTAAGTAACGACGTTCAGAATACTGTTTATGTTGACAGTGCTGAAGTTTCCTCCAGAAATGACTCTGGAATAACTATATGCATTTCATCAATTCTGTGTTGTGAATAGTTCAATAATTACAATTACCTCTTGGGAATGATATACAGGCCCATTATGACCTCTGGGAAAAGGATTCCTGTAAATGGCGTCTGGGAAATAACATCAGAAAAATAGTTTCCGGAAAACAATCTATTTCCCGAAAAGAAGGACAGATATCCGCTCTGAAAAATTTGTCATTCCGGTAAAATGGCTTGTGGGAAATGGTTCCCGTGAAATGGCCTTTGGGAAAAGTCCCCGGAAAATGGTTTCATACATATTCCGAAAAAAACGAGGACAGAGAACCGTTTTGGAAAATTAGTCATCTGGAAAGTGGACTCTGGGAAATGGCCTTTAAAAATGACCGGTAAAAATAACCTTCTGGGAAATGAATTCCGGGAAATATTTTTCCGCGAAATAGTGTAAAACTAAATACCGATGTGGAATAGTTCGAATTTTTGTAAATCTCTCATGTGGCGGCTTCCGGTTGTCATACCGTGAAAATAAAAGTTTGCTCAGGTACCCCTCCCTCTTAATAAAATTCTAGCTACGTCCATGTCTAGATAATGTCTAGTTATAATATGCGGCGATTGAGTATATGTATCATCCTAACTCAATAAATTACTGAGCTATAAACTACATTTAACAATTTATGGACTGGCTTAGATTACCTTATCATGTCGTTCGTAATTAAACACGTCGAAAAAAATAAATAAAAAATATAACCTTTAACTTTTTTTCTGAAGTTGAGTTTAAAAGCTTAAAAACTGTTTCAGTTTTTTTTTTTGCAAAGTGTTTAAGTGAAGTGTTAATTTAAATTTTCCTAGTTTTCTAATGATAATCGTTATACTTATACGCTCGTAGAAATGTTTTATAAAAAAGTGTTTTTAAGTGTTTTATTTAAAAAAAGTGAAGTTTTAACAGACGCAAACTCTCGAGCGAAGTGAATGTAATGTTGATGCATCGGAATTCTCATGGATCTAACTGTCATTAACTATGGTTTTCTCGATATACCAACTTTACATCCTGTAAGGTATCGTGGGGTATATGAAAAGTGTGGGGAAGAGCGTATGCGCACTATACTCCTTCAGAAATAGTCACTCGTTCAAACTATCCTTGAAGGGAGCAAAGTACAAAAACAATTAACACTGGGGAAAAAAATCCATATAATTCCGTAGAGATTATGAAAAGTGTTTCATTTCAAATTAGAAATATATTAGGAAAAAAATCCTGGGGGGGCCTACAGAATTCTGGAGGGGGCCTGGCCCCCTAGGCACCCCCAGTAGTTACGCCAATGAGAATCTCTCAATTGCAGATACGCCCTAATGAAAAAAACCCTAGAATTATTTTTTTAAATATTCGACGAGCAGGGAGTCATTGCTGCTCCCATTGTTGGACTCTGACCCGATTCCCCTAATTCGTCAGTGACAAATGACATGGCTTGCTTAGATGTTAGTTTTAAGTTCAACTAACCACATTGATTTCATGTCTCATATCTTGGACAAATGAACCACCATTAAGATGAATCGCAGTGCTCTGTATTTTTTGCTATCTTTCGTCGTTTTTCAACTTTTACCCCTTCGAGGTATCAGAGATGCAAATCTTGTAATTTAGTGACGGGACAATGTTAAAAATGATATAAGAGTGCTTACTGCAAGTGTACGCAGTAAAATCCATATTTAGAGTAGAACCTGAGATTTCCATCGTCGAAATAGTGAAGTGAAACTTCTGCTCCCACCGTAGCAGTTCCGATTTCACTGTGTCAAGGGATGTAGCTCAGTGGTAGAGCGCTCGCTTCGCATGTGAGAAGTCCCGGGTTCAATCCTCGGCATCTCCAGAATGTTATATATTTTTCCACTCGAATCACTCGACTAACACGTAATCAATTTAATTTTATCTTTGTTTTGTGTCTAACCAGTATTCTCTTTTTTATGCAAGTGATATACAGTGCAGTACCGTTGGAAGAGGGTACCAATTTCAGCTGATATACCGATAGGGTTACAGTTATGTCGTGGCTGATTGGATAAGCGAAAACCAAATCGAATCAAGACAAAATTAAATTCAACTCAGTATTCGAATTTTGGGCTATGCAAGGCTCAGCACCATTTCAATATCAAATGATTTCCTCGTGTGACGTACGAGTATCTTGCATCAACTGGAAAACGCTCCATCTTGATCCCACAATCATACACACAGAGTAATGATTTCACAATGGGGGGGTCGGGGCCATAAATCAGTTGGAAATTGAAATTAATTCTCATGTCGTCCGAATGGTCGCACGGCAATCGTCCATGCGATATGCTGCTACTTGAAGCGAGTTTAAAATATGGATGCCGCCATATAGGTCGTTCTGTTCGCTCGAGTCAACTCGAGTTAACCCGTGCATTATAGGCAACTCGAAGTAGGTATGTGACGTCTTCTTCATCCGAACCGGCTGGTATAGCCATTTGTTGCACAATCATCTCATCTACGTGGTCCCCGGCTTCGGTCTTCTGCTCCAATGCACCATTACGTGCCCCGTTGGAACTAATTTCGTTACTCTCCATTCGTTCAATGGTTGTAAATTTTATGTACATATATAACCATTTTTGCCTTGCTGGATCATAAGCTGTAGCTTGTGCTTATTTGCGTCTCTTACTAGAAGCACATATTTCTTCTGCTGATGCCGTAGGATGAAATTCCTTCACCTCGAGCTGGCACGTATTAATGCGTCACTGCTCTGATCCTTGCATGCTGATCAATTCCAATTTGATTAAATCCAACACTTTTTCATTTCTGAAGAAACATCGTAAATTTACACGATTCAGTATAAATTTACATTTTGAATAGTAAACACGCAACGATTCTTTTTATTTCTCCGTTTTTTTGGCCTGGCATTTCAACCGATGCTTAAATATTTGCTAAATTTGCTACACGTCATAAACCATATCCCCGCACGAGCAGCACATTTCAGCGTGGAAAATGTACCCATTCCATTCATAAACAACCGCAGCACGTTCGGAAATTGAACACCCGCCTGCCTGCCGGTGGAAAGGAGAGGTATGTATCGCACATCCCGACCAGCAGCGTCGGCGAAAATGCGGCGGACGGAGCGCAACTATAACGCACTCATATCTGTAACATTCTGTTAGTTGTTGTTGGGCCATGAAGGGAACCAGCGCAGCGCAGCAGGAATCCATAAACATTCGTTTTATGCAACATTTTATTTTTATGACCATTAGCACGACTCCCGGGGGAGAGAGAGAGGGAGAAAGAGAGTGGATATTAAATTTATTTATCTTCTTCGTTGGCTAAAAGATTCGGAACCATTAGCTTCGGTTTAAACTTTTGGCGTATGATATTTGTAACATGTGTGTCCTGAAGGCATGTGACGTGCAGTATTTTTTAACTAACGTAGAGATTTTGGCCAAAAAGTGTTAGGTTCTTATGAAACTTAGGTAGATAAGCAATAAAGGTAGCAGGAATTAAATGAAAATAACTAATCTCTCTTCTCATTTTCTAGTTACAGGTATTAAACTAAAAAGCTCACACTAACCAGGATTCATCATGCTAACCCAGCCGTCAAAGCCCAACAAATCTATCGGATTGAAGAAAACCTTCCCCAAAGTTCTCGGAAAAAATTCCCTGAAGTTCCCCGAAGCACTTCCTGAAATTCTCGGAAGAACTTCACCAAAGCTCTCGGAAGTACTTCTCTGTAGTTCTTAGAAGAACTTCTATGAAGTTCTCGATAGAATTTCCTTGAAGTTCTCGATAGAACTTCCCTAAGGTTCTCGAACAAAATTCCCTAAAATTCTCGGAACTTTCTCGAAGTTCTTGGAAGTTTCCCAAAATGCTAGGAACTTTCCGAAGGTTCTCGGAAGAACTTCCCAGAAATATCTCGGAAGAACTTCCCCGAAGTTCTCGGAAGAACTTCTCCGAACTTCTCAGAAGAATTTCCCAGAATTTCTGGGAAGAACTTTGCCGAATTTCTCAGAAGAATATCGCTGAAATTATCGGAAAAGTTTCCCTAAAGTTGCCCGAAGAATTTCCTTAAAGTACTCAGAAAAACTTTTTTGAATTTCTCGTAAGAACTTCCTTGAATTTCTCGGAAGAACTACCCCGAAATTCTTGAAAAAAATTACCCTGAAACTCTCGGATGAGCTTCCCTGAAGCTCTCAGAAGGACTTCCCTGAAGTTCCCAGAAGAACTTCCCTGAAGTTCTCAGAAGAACTACCTCGAAGTTCTCGGAAGAACTTTCTTGAAGTTCTCACTTTCCTAAAGCTCCCGAAAGAATTTCCTTAAAGTGCTCGGAACTTCCCAAAAGTTCTAGGAAAAACTTCGCCGAAGTTCTCTGAAGAACTTCCCCGAAGTTTTCGGAAGAAAATCTCCGAATTTCTCAGAAGAACTTTCCTGAAGTTCCTGAAGTTCTCGAAAGCTTCCCGAAGTTCTCGGAAGAACTTTCCCGAATTTTCTCAGACGAACTTTCCGGAACATCCTGCAAGTTTTCGGAAGAACTTCCCTGAAGTTCTCGGAAAAACTTACCCGAAGCTCTCTGAAGGATAACCTACAGAGCCATGGCTTCTTGTTCTTCATCCCCGAAAGTTTTGTAATTCTAGCTCAACATTCCAAACATCTATTCTTATGGCACGATGATGACGGCCCAGGTTATTTCATGTTTGTATTAGGATTCAAAATCATTTAATAAAAAAAAAGCATCACAAGAGATGATATTCAGATTTCGTCAAATGAAATTCATGCTTACCGATTGATAATCAAAACAACAGTGACAGAGATTTTCGACTCGCATGTAGAGCCGACTTCATTATTTGCAGCAACCAAAATTCAACTGGCGTAGAAGTGACAGCAGTAACCATGAAAACCGGGAAAGTAAACATCATCATTACACTGGGATAAAATCATGTTCACTTCTCATGGATATTTTATTAAAATCTAAGTCATTGCTGGTTTTCAACCGATCGACGACCACATTTACGGAGGAACAACTGACTCACCTCAACAAGGGATTTCGGATACGCAGTTACAGCCTAGTCAGACGTGGAGACTGCAATTACTCACACACTTCCAACATCTTTACAAAACACAGCACACAGCACAGAAACAAAAACATAACAACGAGAAGGAAACTCGAATCGTTAGGGAACTGAAGTCAAAGCCTGTTTTTTTCATGAAAGCAGACAAAGGCAACAGAGTCGTCGTCATGGATTAGGAGGACTACGACAGGCATATGGCTTCTAAAGGAGTGTATAGCAGTATTAGGAGATGCAGCAGTCCGTCTTCGCAAAGTTAACCCCATCCTTCCCAGAATTAAAGGCCTTTCAAAAGTCCACAAACCCGGAAACGAAATTAAGGAGATTGTTTCATCTGTAGGATCTCCAGCCTATAAGCTAGCAAAATGGCTAGTATAGGAATTTCAATCCCATTCTTGAATAAAACAAGTTGAAAGCTTAGGCGGAACTTTCCTAAACTTCTCGGTAGAAATGCTCCGAAGTTCATCGAAAAACTTTCTTGAATTTCTCGGAAGAAATTCCTTGAAGTTCTGGAAGGATTTCTTTGAATTTATCGGAAGAACTTCCCTGAAACTCTCGAAAAAATTTCCCCGAAGTTTTAAGAGGAACTTCCCCTAAGTTCAAGGAAGATCTTCTCCGAAGTTTTTGGAAGAACTTTCCTTAAGTTCTTGAAAAAACTTCCCTGAGGTTCTCGAAAGAACGTCCCTGAAATTCTAAAAAGAAGTTCTCAAAAGAACTTCCCTGAAGTTCACGGAAGAGCTTCCTCGAAGTTCTCAGAAGAACTTCCTTGAAGTTCTCACTTCCCTAAAGTACTCTCCCTGAAATTTTCGGAACTTCCCCGAAGTTCTCGGAAGAACTTCCAGTCAGCAAAATGACTAGTAAAATAATTTCAATCCAAGCAACACAACTTGTATTAAACATGTTGAAAAAACTGTCAAATGACAAAAATGGGTTATAAATACATATATGGAAGCGTAGCTAAGTGCGTAGATCTTTGAAGTAAAGATATTTTGCTGGGAGACGAAGGATAACCTACAGAGCCATGGCTTCTTGTGCCATATGTAAGGACTGCAAGGCAATCGGAAATTGATTGTAAGGCACGGAACCCTGTCAAACTCTTTTGCAATTAAATATAGGAAAAAAGGACAGGTAAAACATTGTAAATAACTATTTGATTTGGTGAAAGCATTGTCAAAGCGAAATGATTGTATATCAATATATTATTATTCCGCTTTGAGAGTTCAATAAAGAGTATGTCCAGCATAAACGTGAAACTTCTATTCATTTAATAATAAGCTATTTTTTACCTCACCACTTCTTGGAACTTCAAGGAACTTCAAGGAAGTTCTTACAAGAACTTCAAGGACGTTCAAAAATTTCTAAAAATTTCTGCAGAGAGCTGCAGTGAAGATGATATCAAACTTCAGGAAAGTTCTTCCAAGAACTTCAGGGAAGTTCATCCTAGAACATAAACGGAATCTTCTTCTGAGAATTCCAGAGAAGTTCAATCGAGAACTTCAACGAAATACTTCTGAGTCTTCAGGGAAATTCTTCCGAGAACATCAGTGAAATTTTTCTGAAAACTTTTTAAGAAACTCGGCCGAGAACTACAGAAAAGTTCATTCGGGGAAGATCTTTTAAACACTTCTGGGAAGCACTTCGGAGAATTTTATGAATGTTTTGTAGAGAACTTTAGAAAAGATCTTTACAAAACTTCAGGGATGTTCATCTGAGAACGTGAGGGTAGTTCTTCCAAAAACTTGCAGAAAGTTCTTTCAAGGACTTGAGAAAAGTTTTTCCATGAATCCCCTAAAAGGGAAACTTTTGGGACTTCAATAGAATTTTTCCGTGAACTTCGGGGAAGTTCTATATAGAAGTTCAAGAAAACTCTGATGAAAACTACAGGGAAGCTCTTCCAAGAACCTCAATGAACTACTTCCGGAAACTTCAGGGATGTTCTTCCGAGAACATCAGGAAAGCTCTCCGGAGAACTTCAGGGTGATTTTTCAGGAGAAACTTCCATGAATTTTTACTGAGAACTTCCCTGAGTCCGAAGAAAGAACTTTCCGTACTTCCTCTGAACAACTTTCCTATACTTATTTGAAGAAATTCCCTTAATTTCTCTAAGACCTTCCTTGACGTTCTCAAAAGAACTTCCCTAAAGTTATGGGTAGCATTTCCCTTTAGTACTAGACAAAACTTCCCCGAAATTCTTGAAAGAGCTTCCCTGAAGTTATCGGAAGAATTTCCCTAAAGTTCCCGTAAAAACTTCCCTGATGTTCTCGGAAGAACTTCCTGAAATTCTCGAAAGAACTTACCCGAAGCTATCGAAAGAACTTCCCTGAAGTTCTTGGAAGAACCTCCCCAAAGTTCTCGGAAGAACTTCCCGAAGTTTTTGGAAAAACTTTTAGAAGTTCTCGGAACTTTCGAAAGGTTCTCGGAAGAACTCCCCTCAAATATCTCGGAAGAACTTCCCTGAAGTTCTTGATAAAACGTCCCTGAATTTCTCGGAAGAATCTCCCTGGATTTCACGTAAGAACCTCGCTGAAGTTATCGCAAAAATTTCCTTAAAGTTCTCGGAAGAATTTCCTTGAAGTTTTGGGAGAACTTTGTGAATTTCTCGTTAGAACTTCCTTGAATTTCTCCGATGAACTACCCTGCAGTTCTAGGAAAAACTACCCTGAAGTTCTCTGCATCCCTGAAACTCTCAAAAGAACTTCTATGAAGTTCTCGGAAGAACTTCCCTGAAGCTTTTGGAAGAACTTTCTTGAAGTTCTCGGAAGAACGACCCCGAATTTATTGGGAGAACTCCTCAGAAAATATCGGGAGAATTTCCCTAAAATTCTCGGAAGAATTTCCCTGCAGTTCTCGGAAGAACTTATTTTAAGTCTCGTAAGAACTTCCTTGAATTTTCGGAAGAACTACCCTGAAGTTCTTGAAAGAACTTCCCGAAGTTCGCGGATGAACTTTCCAAGTTCTCGGACGAATTTCCCTGAAGTTCTGGAAGAACTTTCCGAAATTATCGGAAGAACCTGCCTGAAATTCTTATATGAACTTCCCAAAATTTCTCGGAAGAACTTCCCCAAAATTTCTCGGAAAAACTTCCCCAAAATTTCTCAGAAGAACTTCCCGAAGTTCTTGGATGAACTTCCCTGAAGTTCGCTGAAGAAATTCTTCAAAATTCTCGGAAGAACTTCCTGACGTTTTCAAAAGATCTTCCCTGAAGTTTTTGGAAGAACTTCCCTGAAGTTCTCGGAAGAATTTCCTAAAGTTATAAGTTATCAGAAGAACTTGAAAGAGCTTCCATGAAATTCTCAAAAACTTCCCGAAGTTTTCGGAAGAACTTTTCTGAAGTTCTCGAAAGAACGTCCCCGAAGTTCTCTAAGGAACGTCCCCGAAGTTCTCGGAAGAACTTCCCTGAAGTTTTGGAAGAACTTCCTGAAATTTTGGAAGAACTTCCTGAAATTCTCGGAAGAACTTCCTGAATTTCTCTGAAGAACTTCCTCGAAGTTTTCGGAAGAACTTCCCTGAAGTTCTCTAAGTACTTCCCAAAGTTCTATGAAGAGCTTCCTGAAGTTCTCGCAAGAATTGCCCTGAAGTTTTTGGAAGGAATTCCGTGAAGATCTCGAAAGAACTTCCCCGAAGTTCTCCAAAGAACTTCCCCGAAGTTCTCCAAAGAACTTCCAAGTTCTCCAAAGAACTTCCTACGAAGTTCCCAAAGAACTTCCCGAAGTTCTCCAAAGAATTCGTAGTTCTCGAAAAACTTCCCGAAGTTCTCGAAAAACTTCCCGAAGTTGTCGAAAGAACGTCTCCAAAGTTCTTGGATGAACTTCTTTGAAGTTCTTGGAAAACTTCCCTGAAGTTCTCGGATGAACTTTCCGAGGTTCTCGGAAGAACTCTCTCCTGAATTTTCTAAGGAATCTCCTGAATTTCGCGGAAGAACTTCGCAGAAATTATCGAAAGAATTTCCTAAAAGTTCTCGAAGAATTTCCTTGAAGTTCTTGGGAGAACTATTTTAACTTCCCGAAGTTCTCGAAAGAATTTCCCGTAGTTCTCGAAAAACTTCCCTGAAGTTCTCGAAAAACTTCCCCGAAGTTGTCGACAGAACGTCTCCAAAGTTCTTGATGAACTTCTTGAAGTTCTTGGAAAAACTTCCTGAAGTTCTCGGATGAACTTTCCCGAGGTTCTCGGAAGAACTTTCCTTTTTTCTAAGGAATCTCCGAATTTCGCGAAAGAACTTCTCAGAAATTATCGAGAGAATTTCCTAAAAGTTCTCCGAAGAATTTCCTTGAAGTTCTTGGGAGAACTGTTTCGACTCGATAGAACTTCAGTTTTCTGAAGAACTTCCCAAGTTCTCGAAGAACTTTCTCAAAGTTTTCGGAAGAACTTCCCTGAAGTTCTCAAAGAACTTCTCCAAAGTTCTATGCCGAACTTCCTGAAGTTCTTGGAATAACTTTCCTGAAGTTCTCTGAAGAATTTCCTGAAGTTCTTGGAAGAACTTCTCCGAAGTTCTCGGATGAACTTTACTGAAGTTCTGGATGAACTTTCCGAAATTCTTGAAGAACCTCCCGAAATTCTCAGACGAACTTCCCCAAAATTTCTCGGAAGAACTTCCCCAAAATTTCCAGAAGAATTTCCCGAAGTTCTTGAAAGAACTTCCCTGAAGTTCGCTGAAGAAATTCTTCAGAAGTTCTCGGAAGAACTTCCCGAGAATTTTTCAGAAGTACTTGAAAGAACTTCTATGAAATTCTCGAAAAACTTCCCCGAAGTTTTCGGAAGAAGTTCTCGAAGTTCTCGAAAGAACGTCTCCGAAGTTCTCGAAAGAACGTCCCCGAAGTTCTCGAAAGAACGTTTCCGAAGTTCTCGGAAGAACTTCCTGAAGTTCTCTGAAGAAATTCCTGAAGTTTTCTGAAGAACTTCCCCAAGTTCTCTGAAGAACTTCCCTGAAGTTCTCGCAAGAATTTCCTGAAGTTTTCGGAAGGACCTCCGTGAAGTTCTCGAAGAACTTCTCCGAAGTTCTCCAAAAAGCTTCCCCGTAGCTCTCGAGAAAACTTCCTAAGTTCTCGAAAAACCCTCCCGAAATTGTCGAAAGAACGTCTCCTAAGTTCTGGGATGACTTTCCCGAAGTTTTGGAAAACTTCCTGAAGTTCTCGGATGAACTTCCCGAGGTTCTCGGAAGAACTTTCCAGAAGTTTTCGATAGAATTTCCTTGAAGTGCTCGGAAAAACTTCCCCGATATATCTAGGAAGAACTTCTCCGAAGTATCTCGGAAGAACTTCCATAAGGTTTTCGAATGAATTTCACATTTTCACGAACTATGTTTGAATTTTGAACGAAAAAACTGCTTTAGAATTTTTGATGAGGATTGAAAACTGATGATTAACCCTTCAACCTTGAACAATGCCATGTTAAGCCTGTTGCGTGGTCATGGACATTGCGATGAGCGCAAGAGAAACGTCAAATAAACAAACTCTTTAGTTGGGGAAATTAATTTGTTCATCTTGAAAAGGACGGATTTTAGTTAACTAGAAATTAGAAGAAGAATTAGTATCTTCCATTTAATTCCAACTTCCTTTGCTTATCTTCGACAGATACGCGTATTTCGTCTACAATGTGCAGACTTCTTCAGTGTCTCGTACTAATAACTCGACTATTTTAGTTGTTGACGGGGGGAATATGGTTCTCGATTAAAGTTAGGCATTTTACTCGATCTTCCTGTGCAATGGTTCTACCGAAAAAACGTTTTATCAGCTCTTCATCGTTTCAGATAGCCAGCTGCAAGGGACGTGGTATGATTTTGTTGTCGTGGGCGGCATTTCCTGTCAACTCGGAAACATTAGCGGCCAGGTATTCCTTCCTCAGCGAGGTAGACGAACGCACCAACGCACTCGATTTAGTGCCTTCCCGGACCAGACGGTGAATTTGACAGTGTGGGAACTGCAATCTGACTACAAATTTATAATGGCCAGACGTTGATGCTAGACAGTAGAGTGTGCCAGACGGCTTGACGGTGCGTAGCCGAGCTCTGACAACATCTCCAAGATAACTTTTACTGATACATAGGGGACATTCCTAACTTAAATTTGAAGTCTGTGATAGGAAAGTACTGCGCATTTAGTAAATTTGTTCTGAAATATCGGTATCATAAGACATTGCCTTATATATATATATATATATATATATATATATATATATATATATATATATATATATATATATATATATATATATATATATATATATATATATATATATATATATATATATATATATATATATATATATATATATATATATATACGTATACGTAGTTAAGTGTAATGTGGAAAATCGTTGTTTTATTATGGGAGTCGACGCGTAGAAATCTTTTCAATCGAAAATGTTTGGAGAAACGACTGAGATATCAACGCTCAAAATCTGACCGCATTTCGTGACGGTCACAATAAATATTTTTTAAATTGTACCCAAGTATAGAAAACAAATACGTAGTGATACGTCAAAAAAAATCTCCACAAAGATCTAACATCCCCATTTTTTAGAATTTCATTTTTAGTGGATAATATTGATCTGACAAACATCCATGCAACGACAAGCACCAGAGAGCATTTTTTCATAAATCTTGCCGTAGTTAACTGTTTTTGTACAATACATGAATGATATTTTCAAACGTACAAATGTTTTGTTCTTTTCGCAATGCTTGTGGTGTTGAATACGAATCTTCATAAATAGTACAAATTAATTTCGTTGCCGAAAACAACGAATAGATTGATGAGTCAAACTGACGATTTTAAAATATGAACTAAATTTTATTTTCAGTGTATAAATCGGACTCGGATCGGACGAACAGTTCCAAGGTATAATTCGTAAAATTGCTGAAAATATACCCGAACTAAAGTTAATGGACCTAAAATTGCCACTACTCTTGGCGTTTGCAGATGATTTGCTCATATTAACAACCAGTATAGATGAACTAGAACGTCCAGTATGAGTGGATAAGAGGAGAATTTATCGACATGGTGTTGTCTGTAGTGATAAAAAATAATGTCACTGTGGTGTGTACTTTATTTTTGCCAGTTTAAATTGGTAAACATTTTTCAACTAAATCTATCACAGTTACATGAAGCACGCTGTTCGCAAACTGACACATTCATTTAAATACATATGGAATATCGATAATTTTCTTCAAACAAACTCATGTGCTAAACTTTATCAGAGTCAACATGTAATCAATTTTCTAAAGGGTTTTTTAGAGGCAATCAACTCTGCTGAGACATTTTTTCTTTTAAAAACTATACCAATTAACGAGAATAAACATTCCACCTTGTGATTTGCTGCTGTTGTAAATTGTTGTTTTTGGAGATTTAAGTCACGCACAGCTTGTAAAAAACAGGCTGTGCATCATCTCACGAACACAATGACAGTATTTTGCAATACACTAATTCAACTTAACTACCTCTCTTCCCCCCCTATAGACATCATTGGGCTCTAATTAAAGACTGTACTCGGCAAAAATGAGACACCCAAAAATGATCAACAAAAATTAATTTTAAATCGGATACTTCTCAAATATTCAGGGATTGAATAACTATATATTATCTATGTTTTGGCATAATTTATTTATTAAATTTCTTCCCCAAGGTGAATCCTCGTACATTTCTCTTAGCACTGCTCATGAGATTTTGGGCGAGGCTTTGCCCATGTTCCTTACACAATTTCTCCCAGTTTTCCTTCAAAGCTTCATCGGTTTTGAATGTTTTTCCGTTTTTCTTCAACTTCTTCTTCATTATCGCCCAAAACTTTTCGATCGGACGAAGTGTTGGTGTATTTGGCGGGTTCGCCTCCTTCGGGACCACATTAACGCCCCTCGTACCAATCCATTACAGGCTTGGCGTAATGGCACGAAGCGAGATCCGACCAGAACAGCGTGGGACCACGGTGAGAGGGGAGGAAGGGCAGCAAGTGTTTCTCCAAGCATTCCTCTCGATAAATCAGCCCGTTTATGGTGCCGGTTGTAACGAACGGCTTGCTGTACCGTCCGCACTCGCAGATCGCCCGCCACAACAGGTACTTCTTCGCGAATTTGTCCATCTTTCCCTTCCGGAACTTTTCCGGAACCTCCATGCGGGACGTACCGACAAAAAAAAAGTGAGGCCGGGGATTTGTTTGGTGTCCGCCTTGATATATGTCTCGTCTTTCATGACGAGACAGCCTGGCTTAACCAGCCACTCACGGTACGGCTTCCGAGCACGCAATTTGGCCACCGTGTTTTGCTTGTCAGTCCGGTTTGGCGCCTTCCTGACCTTAAAAACACGTAGCCCAGCCCGCTTCATGGTCTGCTAGACGAACCACTTCGACGAATTGACCTTTTGGCCACGTCTCGGTGGAAAGGTTCGGGTTATTCTTAAAGTACTGTCTTATCCTCTGGGTATTCCGTTTTCGGTTTTCGGTCGCTCCCAGCGCGCCGCTCAATGGTATTCGTCTTCTGGAACATTTTCACAACGCGGGACACGATGGAATGGTGGATTCCAAGCCTTTGCCGATCCATCTGTGCCACTGACCAGGATTAACGATGACCGCGCCCAAGATTTGCTGGCGTAGCTCCTCTTGTTTCGGCTGCATCATGAAAACTACTACTTTATGAAACACATAAACATAACACTCTAAACTAGTATTACCCAAAATTTCATTAATTTTTAACCACGCGATAAAAAGTTACACTCAAAATAAAGTGGCGCATTTTTTCCGAGTCCAATCTTTACTTACTGATTTACAAAAAAAAAATATATCTAAAACGTCAAATTGAAATGTCACGTCAGTTCACCGCACAGTAGCCCACTGCAAATTAACTTCGACTACAGCTTTGTGTTTTAATTCCGCCATGTGTACCCTTTCAATCAAGAGAGAATCTGCTGCTGTTCTCTCTGGGCAACCTCAAATGTTACTTGAGGTGAAGTTCCAAGCGTTTCCAACAAACCATCCTCCTGCATGGGGCCTTAAGTTCCTCGCAAAATTTGCGCAAAAGTGCAATCGTACCGAGGAAGATGAATTTCAACTAGCATCAGCAGCGTTAAAACTTTCCTTTTGTGTTTCCACATTTCTATCATCACTTCCACGTCTATCTATTTGCCACGGGAAAAATTCTCCCTCCCCTCCCCCATCAGCCATTGTGCATTGTACGAGCACCGTTCCATGAAAGGAAACTTTTCAAAAGCAATTTTTCAAAACAGTTCAAGCAAACTTCTGCCCGGTTGCTACGAGCACTTCTTTCGCCCCCTCCCAGCAATGGTGGCCAGGTTTTGAAAAGGAAGCACTTTTCACCGAACTCCACCAGGGACAGGATTTTCTTTGGAAAATTCCTCCTTTGTTTTCTCGTAAATAATTCGATCGCATTTTTTAAGCTTCACTCGTCCTCTAGCAATCCCTCCCCCCACCAGTTCGTCCCGTTCCAATCGATGATGGAATGAATGACTAAACGATTCTTTTCGTCTCGTCTGTACGGTTCGGTTTTCTCGGATTCTGCTTCCTACGGAACCTCCCCCGGACCGCTACACAATTACTGGTCCCTCTGTGTGATGTGATTTGAGCGTGATTAATTTCCTTCTTTGGAAATACCACTTGGGTTCCGATGATGCTTGATTTTTTTTTTGGATCGAAGCGATGACGCCTCTCGATGTAGGGAATTTATAATTGATTATTCCTCCTCCGAGATTGGGACTGTGCGGGCAACTGAAAACCTCGGTGGTTGAGTAGAGAATGCGTCTGATGTGAGCCGAGCGGTGACGTGAGAAATTCGTCATCCGTCGATGCCCGGAGAGGTCATCCAAATCAAATAGCGGAGCTTTACGGTCGCCTTTTGTATGCTTCATGTGGTCGCGACTAGATCTCTGCGCCGCCGACGCCGACGATTTTCGACCGGCGTGCCGCTGAAATTTTTGCTTGCGCCGCCGGGAAAATTTTGACGCGCCGATGAAAATTTTCACCGCATATGTATCCCTTCAGTTAAGTTTATTAGCCCTTCAGAAACCTGCCTTTATTACTGATGACAAATTATGACATCTCGATGAGATGTGCCATCCAGAGGGTGTGCGAGTGAAACAGTAATCAGCTTTGTCGTTTCGTTCTAGAAACTTCAGTATACATTTTCGTGTTTCGACTTTTGGCAATTTCGCGAGTGAGTTTGAATTCGAAAATAATGAAAGAAGGACCTTAAATGTCGAGAAAATTTCCATCGCGAGTGTACATATTGATACCACAAATAATGTTAATCGAACCAGCGATTGTGAAAAAAAAATTGGTGCACTAAAACATGTCAAAAATGGTTTTACACATCATCTGCTTCCTGACAACGTGTTTTGCCATTCATGTCTAATCGAAGCAAAACAAAAACTCGAAACTCCGATTGTCCTGAAATTAAAAATGGTTGAGGTGCAAGCATTTTGTTCTCATGTAATTTCAAAGGACTAAGATTAACGGAATTTTGACACGGAAAATAAAAAACCCAGCCACATTTAAAATGCACTGGGATTAAAATCCAGAGGAAACATATTCCATATTCCAATAATTGAGAAATAAACTAAATACTGTATCCTAGAGGGTTTGAGCTGTTTAGTGGAATCCTTGTAACTATAAATTAGAAGAAAAATTAGTAATCTCCATTTAATTCCAACTACCTTTGCTTATCTTCCACAGATACGCGTATTTCGTCTACAATGTGCAGACTTCTTCAGTGTCTCGTACTAATAACTCGACTCAGTCTTCTTCCACAAAATTCTCATCGCACAAAGGCTATTCATGTCAGCCTTCAATTCTATTTGATAGGTGAACTCTTCCTCTCCGAAATGACCGTGTTGGATTGATTAGGCGAGTTTTCAATAACAACTAACTCACGAAAAAAGACATTGTTTACGATTGCCAGTTAGGCCCTAATGAAAAATTTGTGTCGATTTTCACCGAAAGACAAAAATGGACAAAATATTTGTCGAATTAAAATGTCATCGGGAAACCATTGTTTCTATTTGAAAAAGACAAATCCCGAATCAAATAACTTGGCTAACCACTGAATTAACCGCCGGTAAAATAAATCAGTACATAGTAAATACTTGATTGTAATAATGTTGTGAAAATATTGATAGTTCGGTATATTTCACTGCTCTGAATTTGAACTTTTTTATATTTAATTTATTTCTGGATTTTCTTTAGGCTCCTGAATCTATGATTTTTACAGCAATTTGGATTTTTTTATTGTTTATTTATTTAGGTTTTGATACTTCATGTTTCTTAAAATTCATAGATGTTTGATTATTTTTATTCTCAAATTATTAGATAGGGTAAATGACGGCTCTGGCGGGTTTTCTTCTATTATTGTCATGGTTTTTTTAAATATCGATTGCACTCATATTTTACCAGAAGATTAACTGAGTATAAATAGAAGAATGTTGTGGCCTAGTTTCTAAATCTCAGAATTTTAAGATTTTAATAATTTTAAATTTAAGGTGTATAGATTTTAAGATTTTTAGATTTTTAGATTGTAAGATTCTTGGATTTTTAGATTTTAATGTTTTAATATTTTTAGATTTTAACTTTTTAGATTTTAGATTTTTAGATTTTGAGATATTTAGATATTAAGATATTAAATTTTTTAGATATTAAGATTTTAAGATTTTTAGATGTTTGAATATGTAGATTTTTAGATTTTCAGATTTTTAGATTATTAGATTTTAAGATGTTTAGATACTATGATTTTTAATATTTAAATATTTAGATTTTGAGGTTTTTATATTTTCAGATTTTTACATGTTCAGATTTTTAGATTTTTAGATTTTCAAATTCACAAATTTTTAGATTCTAAGTCTAAAGGCTTAAGGATTTTTAGATTTTTAGATTTTCAGGTGTAAAGATTTTTAGATTTTCAAATTTTTAGATACTTAAATATTAGGATTTTTAGATTTTCAGGTTTTTAGGTTTTTCATGTTCAGATGATGTTCAGATATTTAGATTTTTAGATATTTAGATATGTAGATTTTGAGGTTTTGAGATTTTAAGATTTTACATGTTTCGATTTTCAGATTTTTAGATTTTCAAATTTATAGATTTAAAGATTTTAAGATTTTTAGACTTAAGGATTTTTGGATTTTTAGATTCGTAGATGTTAAGATTTTTAGATTTTCAAATTTAAGATATTTAAATATTTTGGATTTTTAGATTTTAAGGTCTTTAAGTTTTAAAGATTTTGAGATTTTTAGGTACTTAGATTTTAAGATTTAAAAAATTAAATGCTGTGATTTTTAGTTTTGAGATTTTTAGATTGTAAGATTTTTAGACTATTAGTTTTTTTTTATTTTTTATTTTGAGATTTTAAGATTTTTATAAATTTTTTTTAATAATCTTCAAATTTCAAAAAGATTTTCAAAAAATATTCAAAATTTTTATAAAGATTTTCAAATACACAGCTTTTAAGATTCTTAGTCTAAGGACTTAAGGATTTTTAGATTTTTAGATTTTTAGGTGTAAGGATTTTAAGATTTTAAAAATTTTAGATACTTAAATATTTGGGTTTTTAGATTTTAAGGTTTTCAGGTTTTTAGATTTTTAAGATTTTTAGGTACTTAGATATTTAAATTTTAAAATTTAAAATGTTAAGATTTTTCGATTTTTAGATTTTTCGATTTTTAGATTTTTCGATTTAAGGATTTTAAGAGCTAAAGATATAGATATTTAGATTTTTTTACTTTAAGATTTTCAAATACTTAGATACTTAGATTTTTAGATTTTTCGATTTTTAGATTTTTAAATTTTTAAAATTTTATATGTTTAGATATTTTGATATTTTGATTTTAAGATATTTAGATATGCAAATATATAGATTTTAAGATTTGTAGATGTTTAGGTATATAGATTTTAAAAGAATTAAATATTTAGATTTTCAGTAACTATAAATTAGAAGAAAAATTAGTAATCTCCATTTAATTCCAACTACCTTTGCTTATCTTCGACAGATACGCGTATTTCGTCTACAATGTGCAGACTTCTTCAGTGTCTCGTACTAATAACTCTAACTAATTTTTCTTCTAATTTATGGTTACAAGTATTCCACTAAACAGCTCAAACCCTCTAGATTTTCAGGTTTTGAGATCTTAAGATTTTAAGTGTTTAGATTTTTAGATTTTACGATTTTCAAATTCATAGATTTTAAGATTTTAAGATTTTTAAACTTAAAGATGTTTAGAGTTTTAAATTTTTAAATTTTTAAATTTTTGATGTTTAGATATTTTGATATTTAGATTTTAAGATTTTTAGATTTGTAAATATTTAGATTTTTAGATCTTTAGGTGTAAAGGTTTTAAGATTTTTAGATATTTAGATATTTAGATTTTGAGATTTAGATAAGATTTAGATTATTTAGATTTAAAGATTTTTACATGTTTATATATTTAGAATTTTAGATTTTCGAATTCATAGACTTTTAGATTTTAAGATTTTTAGACTTAAATAAAAGACCAAAGAATTTTTAAATTTTTAGGTGTTAAGATTTTTAGATTTGAAAATCATCAGATATTTAAATATTTAGATTTCTAAATTTTTAGGTTTTCAAGTTATTAGATTTTAAAATTTTAAGGTGGTTAAATTTTTAGATTTTAAAATTTAAAATGTTAAGATTTTTAGTTTTTAAGATTTCTAGATTTTGAGATTTTACGATTTCGATTTAGATACTTAGATACTTGGATTATTAGATTTTCTGATTTTAAGAATTTTTTATACCTAGATACTTAGATTTTTAGATTTTTAGATTTTAAAATTATGAATTTTTTAAATTTTTAGATGTTTAGATATTTTGATATCTTGATTTTTAGATTTTAAGATTTTTTGACTTTTAGATGTACAGATATTTAGATATTTTGATTTTAAGATTTTTAGATTTGTAAATATTTAGATTTTTAGATTTTCAGATGTTGAGATGTTAAGATTTTTAGATTTTAAGATATTTAGATATTCGGATTTTGAGATATATAGATTTAAAGATTTTTACATGTTTAGATTTTTAGAATTTTGAATTTTCAAATTCATAGATTTTTAGATTTTAAGAGTTTGACTTAAGAGTTTTCAGACCAAAGGATTTTTAGATTTTTAGGTGTTAAGATTTTTAGATTTTAAAAATTTCAGATATTTAATTATTTAGATTTTTAGATTTTTAGGTTTTCAAGTTATTAGATTTTAAGATTTAAAGGCACTTAGATTTCAGATTTTAAAATTTAAAATGTTAAGATTTTTTGTTTTTCAGATTTCTATATTTTGAGATTTGAGGATTTCAAGATATTTAGATACTTAGATACTTGGATAATAAGATTTTTTGATTCTAGTTATTTTAATACCTAGATACTTAGATTTTTAGATTTTAAGATTTTGAAATTTTTAATTTTAAAATTTTTTAGATGTTTAGATTTTTTGATATCTAGATTTTTAGATTTTTAGATTAGTAGATATTTAGATTTTTAGATTGTTAGATTTCAAGAGTTTTAGAGTTTTAAATTTATTTTTTTTTTTCAAGTTTTAAGATACTTAAACATTTGGATTTTTAGATTCTTAGGTTTTCAGGTTTTAAGATTTTTATATTTTTAGGTACTTAGATTTTTAGATTTTAATATTTAAAATGTTGAGATATTTAGTGTTGTTAGATTTTTAGATTTTAAGATATTTAGATTTTAAGATATAATATATATTTAGATTGTTAGATTATTTCATCTATATTACATCTAGATTAAACATCTAAAAATTTAAAAATTAAAAAAAATCATAAAATCTAAGTATCTCATTATATGAAAATCTAATAATCAAAAATGATTATTAGATTTTAATATACTGAGATACTTAGATTTTAAGATTATTTAAATTTTTAGATGTTTAGAAATTTTGATTTTTAGATTTAAAGGTTTTTAGTTTTGCACATATTTAGATGTTTAGATTTTGATATGTTTAAATATTTAGGCTTTGAGATTTTGAGATTTTGAGATTTTAAGCTTTTACATGTTTAGATTTTTAGATTTTTAAATTTTTAAATTCATAGATTTTCAGATTTTAAAATTTTTAGACTTAAGGATTTATAGATTTTTAGACTTTTAGGTGTAAAGATTTTTAGATTTTCAAATTTTTAGATATTTAAGTATTTGGATTTTTAGATTATTTGGTTTTCAAGTTTTTGAGTTTTTTAGATTTTAAGGTACTTAGATGTTTAGATTTTCAAATTCAAAATGTAAAGATTTTTAGTTCTTGAGATTTTTAGGTAATTAGATTTTTTGAATTAATTAGTTTTTAATTGCTTAGATTTTTAGATTTTTAGATTTTTAGATTTCTAGATTTTTAGATTTTTTGATTTTTAGATTTCTAGGGTTTTAGATTTATAAATTTTAAAATTTTTAGATGTTCAGATATTTTGATATTTAGATTTTAATTTTTTTTAGATTTGTTCAAATGTTTAGATTTTAAGATTCTTAGATATTTAGATTTTGAGATATTTAGATTTAAAATGTTTACATGTTTAGATTTTTAGAATTTTTGATTTTCAAATTCATAGATTTTAAGACTAAGGAATTTAAAGATTTTTAGATTTTTAGGTGTGAAGATTTTTAGATTTTAAAATTTTTAGATATTTAAATATTTGGATTTTTAATATTTTAGATTTTCAGGTTTTTAAATATTTAGATTATTAGGTGCTTTGACTTTTCGATTTTTAAATTTAAAATGTTAAGATGTTTAGTTTTTTAGATTTCTAGATTTTAAGATTTTAGGATTTTAAGATTTCAAGGTATTTAGATGTTTAGATTTTTAGATTATTATGTATCTGATTTTTAGATTTTTAAATACTTAGATACTTCGATTTTTAGAGTTTTAGATTTTTAAATTTTTAAATTTTCAGATGTTTAGATGTTTTGATATTTAGATTTTTAGATTTTCAGATTTTTAGATATTTAGATTTTTAGATTTTTAGATTTTTAGATTTTTAGATTTTTAGATTTAAAGATTTTAGATATTAAAAACCAAACTCTTAGCTTCAGGACAAAGAATTCCTATTGAACCCTTGCGGCACGTCGAGCCGGTCAGTTCAACGCAAGGGTGTCGCTTTTAGGGACCACGTAGACTCATTTTTGACAATCTCAATCCCCTCCCCCCCCTATCCACGTTGACTTTTCTTCTGAATTTTTGTTTGGAGCGTCTATAGACTTTGGTCAAAACCCCCAAACCGTTGAGACATCAGCGCTGTCTAGTCTAGGTTTCATCAAACTAAAGTTGACAGACTATGAAATCCAGCGGCATGCAAGTGGCGCCATCAACATACGATTCTCCAAAACTAATGGAAAAGAGCTGTAGTTTTTAAATAGCAGTTACAAAAATTTACACGGGGGGCCCTCCAGCTTGGATGTCTGTTCTCTGTGCCTTTAGTCTTAACATTGCAGGTGACAGCCAAACAGTTAAAAGGGACAAGCATGCGGAAATGTTAAGGGGATAATTTATGCCCGCACCGATCCACGCCGCCGCCGCCACCGCCGCCAAGAACGCCGCCTTTTAAAAATACCAAATACGCCGCCGCCGATTCAAAAGAGATCGGCGCACAGGTCTAGCCGCGATAAGGATTGAAATACTGTTTGTGCTTTGGCTTCTTTAACTATCCAAACTTTTTCACAACAGAGTTATGTACTTGCAAGCTGAAACTTCGACAAATCCCCGCACCCAACCCTTCGTTTCCTCGCTTCCGCTTCCGATGCTAATTCAACTCATCCAACTTTAAAGCAAATACGCTGTTTACGCTTTGTTGTCTCACTTAATCGGATTACTCGCTCGAAACTCTTGCGTAGATGACTGGCGGGGAACGCAAAAATCGGCCGGGAAATGCGGCGCCGTCGTCGTCGCAGTCGGACTGGAAAGGGGTATTATGTGTGATTTTGTGCTTATTCCCTATTTTATTATTGTTTTATTTTAATTTCCTAATGTCAGCCACATGCGTCACACCAATTCGGGAGGCACAGCTTATAAGTACCTACTACCGGTTCGTTACTGGAGAGAGATTCGAAATGCATGTGGGTTTTTGACGCTCGTTAGTGATGGCAACGGTTGAAATGGTAGGATTTATTATTTTCCGTTGATTGTGTGAGTTGGTAATCAGACTATCTCCAGCCGGGAATGGTGGCAATGAGGGAATTAAAATTCCCAGCCCGTTTGATCGACAGTTGCAAGTTTGTTTTATTAATGAACCATGTTCCGAAAGGCATCGATTATCTTCCCTCGTCATCGGGAAGGAACATGCTTCGTTGCTGATGTATTGTCCTGTACAGCGAAAGCAACATAAATTACGTGCGTGTGCTTTTTTTTTTCTTCTCGCTAGGAGCACTAATGTTGTAGGCCGAGTCAGTCTAATCGGAAAGGCCAAATCTCTTCGGTGTTTGCATTGACTGATACGGCAACGCAAAAAGCCTTCAAGGCTTCGAGGTGTGTTCTTCGGTGTAGGCTCACAATCGAAACGTCGATGGGTCTTGAACCCAGCAGGAATCTCCTAGGTGGGTCCATTTGCAAGTGAACGACGTGCGCGAGCGATGTTCCAAACGGAATAAGAACCATAAATTTGCACGGGAAGGCCATTTATCAGACCTACGGATCAGTAGATTCCATAAATGAAGCAATAAATTTCTGCGAAATGTGCATGAAGCTTCCCCCGGGTCTTCAAACGACACTGACCGGTCGGCTTGCGAAGTGCATGTGTGCCGCAAAGATTGTACTTTTGAATGGAAGTATAGACCTACAATGACGCTTTTTGTAGTTGCTGGTGTGGAATGGTGCACACAGGGTCAACTGCGACCTGGCCGTGTCCTAGATTCGATCGATAGTCAATGGCAGACTTTGTCAGTGGTCTAAGGCAATGTAAGAATTTCTTTCAGTGTATGGTTTAGCTGTCAGTTGATCCTTACACAGTCGCGTCGATGTGCATTTTGTTAACCTTTAAATTGAAGTTTTGAATATGGCGTCTCGACAACAGGAGCTGCAAAATAGTAGATTGATTTTCTGGATGATGTATTGTAAATCTTAAAAATGACAGTAACTAATTGGTAATCAATCATGATTCATGCATCGCATCATTAGCTACTACTACTATTAAAATGTGTATTTATTTTTTCATGGTTCAATTTTTACATTTATTTTTTACAGGTCAATTGTTTACCCAGAGAGGCTCTTCATCTTCGTTTTTCATTAAAAAAAATTGTGGTTTGTAGATAGCAAGCTTGTTCTTCAGGGACAATGGGACAATGTAGACTTTCTGTTTAGCAAGGGGTACACTCAACAGAACGTTACATTTTGTGACAGTTTTATCAACCTGTTCCCTGAGGTTCATCTTGCTATCTAGTGTCACGCCAAGATAGATGGCTGAATTGGTCCATTCCACCGTTGTACCGTTTAGACAAATCTTAACATCCTCAGTCCAACAAGTCTGGGAAATTTTGAGTGAGGGAAAAGGATGACCTGGGTCTTCGCCACGGTGATGCACATCTTCCAGTCTGTGAGATATTTCAACAGAACATTCAGGCTTCGCTTCAGTTTCGATGCGATCGCTCTTACTACCCTACCATTGTGGACGACTGCTGTATCATCGGTAAACGGCGACAGAGATCCGTTTTCAGGGAGTGGGGGTATGTCCGAGGTGAACAGATTAAATAGAAGTGGACCTAATATGCTTTCCTGCGGCATACCGACAGAAACCTCCTGCGCATCGGAAACTGCACCATGCAGCAAAACACAGAATGCTCTGTTTGCTAGGTAGTTCTTCACCATCTTTACCAGGAAGACTGGAAGATTGAACCGATGCAGCTTGTACACCAGGCCATCATGCCAGACGTTGTCAAAGGCCTTTTCCACGTCAAGAAGAGCCATGGCAGATGTTTTCGAATCATACTTGTTTCACCTGAGGATGTTAGTGACTCGATTCATTTGATGTACTGTTGATCGACCGCGTCGAAAGCCAAACTGTAAATCAAGCAGGATGTTGAGTTCGTCGGTAGGTGCTTTCTCAAAAAGTTTGGATACTCCCGAGAGAAGACTGATGGGTTGATGGAACATAAAGTATTTTTCCCGGTTTTCCGGATGGGTATGACTTTTGCAGACTTCCAACACGAGGGGAAGTAGCTAAGTCGAAGGCATTCATTAAAAATTAATGCTAGATGTTCGTAGAATTGGGAACTCAAGTGCTTGAGTTCCAAATTCAGGATTTTGTCAAAACCTGGGGCCTTCATGTTCTTCGATGGGTTCATATAGGTCAACAGTTCGTCCGCTGTGATTTCTAATTTCTCCGACAAGTCATTGGAATATAGATGGATGTTATTTGAATGTTCGTTAACGGCAGCTTCATGAGGACTGATGATGTTCTGACCAAGATTGTGTGAGCTGACGAAATGTTGACCTATATCAGCAGTCTTCTCAGCGGGAGTAATCAAACGATCCTTAGAGTCATTGTTGTCTAGTGGGATCAACGATGGAATGGGCCTGAGCTTGGTTTTTTTTAAAAAAATGTTAATTTCCAAACCAGCTTTGCACAATCTGGGAGAGACATACTAGTACGTTGATACTGTCTGCGATGGTGTTTCGAAGACGGATCAAATTTTTAGTGAGACTATCAATAGCTAAAGAGTTGCTCACCTGTATTATTTCTGGAATGTAGTGCTCCGGGGTCTGGAAGATCGCCTGTTCGATCGACTGCAGTTGCCGATCGAGGTCGTCAGTTGATTCGGGGCGTCTATCGTTATCCACGGTGTCGTCAACCTGATGACGTAGCTGGACCCAGTTGGCGCGATGGTAGTTTCGCCTGGTTACCGAATGCCGCTTGACGCAGGACCCAACTTCCACCACCATCGGATAGTGGTCTGAGCTTGATACACGATCGGCTGGTCGATGTTGTTCCCCATGTTAGTGAGAAAGATATCTATTGTTGCGTGGACTCCAGATCTGCTCAATCGGGTGGGAGTATCCGGGCCCAGATTGGTGTAGTGGTCCTCTTCCAGGTGATCGTGTAGGATGGAGCCGTTCTTTTTCCGTCGTGTGTTTCCCCAGGTTTCGGGTCTTGCATTCAGGTCGCCGGCAATGATGAACTGCCCATGCCTCCAAGCGAGCTTGATTATTTCGTTTCGGAAGATCGTATCCGTCCCGTTGTTTGTGCTTGCTTACTTGGGACAATAGGCCGCGATAGTGATAGGGCCGAGGGTGGATGCGATGAATTGGAGCTGCAAACTCGGAAGCATCTGGCTATTGATGTTGGTACGCAGGGAAATGGTGACTCCCCCTCTGGCGGAACAGGTTCGATCGAGTCTAATCAGACGGAAGTCTGGGAGGAACTTGTTGATCTCAGGCTCGAGATGCGAGATGATTGCGATGTCAATGGCTCGTTCGTTGAGGTAATAAATAAACTCGATATTCTTGCTCTTAAGCTGCTCAAGCGTTCCAATTGGCAATTTTGACAATTTAACGGTTCATTGAGGAACGCAATCATCGTTTGAATTTGTTCCGAACGTTCATTGATCGCGCTAGATGTTGCACCAGAGTACGACGGTCCTGGAGGAGAGCTTTGGGCTGGTTGGGTTGCTGCAGCTGCGAACCGAAGCCCGACTGGGAACCGGATGATTTGGGGGCACTTGGCGTGTTGGGAGTGCGGTAAAGTTCTTGGTCGTGAGAGCCGGAGGCGGCCGGGTTGGTTGTTTACTGTCGATTTTTTGCAATTTCGATGAATTCGGCCCGCTACGTGCATTCTCTGCTGGTTGCTTTGTGTGTCACACCACAGTTGGCACACACTAGGTCAGCATCCTCCATCCGCTCACAATCATCAGGTCCGTGATGTTTGCCGCAATCCACGTAGCGCTTTGCCATGTAGCAATTTTTGATGCCTTGCCCAAACATCAGGCAGTTCTGGCACTGAGTGACATCGTGGTGGATCGGTTGGCAGCGGTCCCACTTCACGACGATGTGGAACAAAGCTCTGATGTTGTGGAGGTACTCCATACACATCGAGTTTTTTTTTAAAGTGCATCTGGTAAAGCTGATCCCGATAGCACTGACAGACGTCATGCCGACGCATTTTGTTGATCTGCAACGGTTTAGTCCTGCGCCGATATTAGTCCACCGGTTTTAGCTCTTAATTCGTCGGCCAGTTCTTCCGTCTTCTACGCTAGGAGGCCACGCAAAACCACCTTGGGCGGGTTGTTCGCTTCAATGTCGTGCGTGAAATATTGCTTATCTTATCCTGTAAGCCTTCTGGGAATCCCTTCACGAACAGCGGTGGCATTTTCCCCTTCTTTCCAATTTTCGGTTCCTCACCGTTTTCCAGAACGGCGTAGCGGTTGTTAGCCAATAGCTTTTTCGATGAGAGCACATCATCGGGTGAGTTCCCAGTCGAGCAAACCAATAAGCATTAAATAGAGCCTGAAAGTCGCCCTATATGCGTATTAACGACAAGCGATAGAATGCACATGAGCATTTTATTGACCTTAAATTCTATTCAAAAGCCGGTTTTGGCCCGCTATACGGCCAACTTAATGCTGGACCCCACCAAAAGAAGACGTCTATGTCGACAATATGTCAATCATTGGTAGCGTGAATTGGTAACGTTTGCAAATGACAGCTAGATGACAGCAGTTGAAATGTTGTTCTGCTGCTGGGGAGTTAAGCTTTTATAATACTGATTAAATGATTGATTGAGAATGCGAAGGAAAACAAAAGTCCATTTTCAATTTTAGATTTTATTCATTTTCCTGTTTTGCTTCTTATATTTTTTTTCCTCTCTTGTACTGATGATGGTGAACATTTGCTTTCTGTTTAGACTCCCTATTTTTTCTTATGAAAGGGGAAACTCAAATTCGCTGCAGTTTTCACATTTTTGTAGGATGGGATTCGAACTCGCGTCTTCGTGATCGACGTGTTTTATACCGCGTCTTTATACTTTTACCTATATGGAACGTATGGGAATGGCTTTAATATTTGCCCTATATAAACTTCAATGTTCCCATGTAACCAATAACTGTCAAACTTGTCGTTTCCGTCCACATTATGTTTGGGTCGCATGAAAAAATAAACAATTTCATTATAAATAAAAATTACTGGCCGAATGCCAACGACCAATCGATTGCAGGATCGTTCTCAATATCTCCATTCCTGTCTTTCTGCAAATTAAGACCAACCTTTTGCTTTGCTTCGATTAGATATACATTGCAAAACACTTTGTCAGACGGCAGATAAGGAATAAAACCATTTTTGACATATTTTAGTGCATCAACTTTTTTCCACAAATTGCTGGTTCAATAACCATTTGTATCAATATGTACACTCGCGATGGATTATGGCGGACGTTTAATTATTTTTAAATTCAAGTTTATCGCGAAATTGCCGAAAGTTCTAAACACAAAAATGTACACTACAGTTGCTAGAACGAAGCGACAAAGCTGATCACCGTCTCACACACACACCCTTTGGATGGCACATTGCATTGAGATGTCATCAATTGCCATTCGTAATAAAATCAAATTTCTAAAGGGCTAATATGGGAAGGTTCATTAATTATGTCACGTAATAAAGGGAGGGGGGGAGGTTGTCGAAAAACGTGACAATCCATACAAAAAAAATTTAAGGGTCATACAAAAAACGTGACAAGGGGGGAGGGGCTTATAAAAAGTCACTTTTTGCGGGGCATAACTAATGGACGTTCCCTATACATAACTGAATTGATGTATAAATTTCATCGACGCGCCTCAAATTGGCGAGCAAAAAACTGGAGCAGCGCACCGGTCGAAAATAGGGGCGGCCGCACAGTAAAAAAAGTGGGTGACTCTACCCACGATGTCTCTACCCAAAATCAACATTCCTCGGTTCCAAAATGCAGCGTCAATGCAGGTTTCGGGAGGCAGTTTGCAAGCAAGGTAAGCTTCCCTTGGTATTCATCGAGAAATACGTAAAAATCAACGAGCCATTCTACAAAATATTAGGTTGTCTCCATGTACACCATAAAATGATGAGTTCGAGTGCAACCCCGGTCGTGTTAAGTCGCATCGGCGCAATCGGTGCTCGCGGTTATTAATTAAAAAAGGGTGTCCTATTACGCTCCCGGCCTACCGGCGAAAACGATTACTAGGCAAATGGACAAAGTGAACAACCTTAGTGAATAGCATACGCGAGTGCAAATTAAACCCAAATCAGCTGGCAACAACCGTGCCAGATGAATAACCTTAATTTCCCCCGTTTGGGGGAAAGCTCTGGTGGAGGGTCCAGAGGAAAAATTATGGTGATAGAAAGATTAGAGGAGGGAAAAAATCTTCATGGCGTGTCCCCAGTGTTAGTGGAGAAGACCATCCAAAGCTATTGTGGCACAGTTATTGCTGCAAAGAAGACCAAGGATGGGAAAATCTTCGTGACAGTTCGGAACGAGAGCCAAGCCAAAAACTTGGCTAAAATAAGCAAATCAACTGAAGGAATAACGGTCAATGTGTACGAGCACAAATCGTTGAACTCGTGCAAAGTCGTCGTTTTTTGCCGTGACGTGAAAAATGACACAGACGCCGCTATTTTAACAATCGTAAAGGAACAAGGAATAACGGAAGTAAAACGAATTATGAAGGGCCCGGAGGACAACAAAACCCCTACCGGCATATTCATATTGACTGTGAAGGGAATCAGTCCTCCCAAGGAAGTAAAACTAGGATATCTGTTACTGGAGACCCGCCCATGGTACCCGAACCCGCTAAGGTGCTTCAAGTGCCTCAAGTTCGGACACACTAGCAAGGATTGCAATAAGGAGTGTATCGAAAAGTAGTTATAAACATTCGATGCGTTATTACGCATAAACTACTGTATATATTTTTAGCGTGTAAGCGCCATTTGCTTTGTTTACATGTCAAAAATGATTATTCGGTTCATTCATTTCCGTTGATAAAGTTGTATTCAAAATGTCGCGAATTGAATTTGAGACTAAAAGAAAATTCTGCACACTTGGTGCACCGAAAAGGGTGTTACTTACAACCAGATTGCGAAAAGAGTAAATGTTCACCCGGCAAGTGTAAAACGCATCATCGAAACAGTTTGGTAGGAGTGCCCCCTCAAGGATTTACCAAGAAGTGGCCGGAAACCCGGCTCCAGCAACCCGATTTGGACCAAAAGTTGTGGATTTTATTCAACGGAACAAATCTGCCTCTACTCGCGATCTAGCCAAGAAGTTCAGGGACCAGCATCGGAATGATTCAACGAATCAAGCGCAGGAATGACTTGAAGACGTACAAAAAGCAGAAAAGTGCCCAAACAAACTCCGGAACAAAAGTCTCGTGCCAAAACCAGGGCTCGAAAGCTGTACAGCTGCATTTTGGACAATGTCGACCAGTGCATTTTGATGGATGACGAAACATACGTTAAAGAAGATTCAAGAACGCTACCGGGGCCGCAGTTTTATACTAAATCTGTTGGGGAACGTGTGCCAACCGCAGATACGACTGTTGCGATGGAGAAATTCGGTCAGAAGGTGCTCATTTGGCAAGCTATTTGCACATGTGGCTTGCGTTCTTCAATTTTCTATACAAAAGGAACTATAAATGCTGAGATTTATCAAAAGGAATGTTTGAAGAACAGGTTGCTACCATTGTATAGAAAGCACCAGTCCCCTCCTCTCTTCTGGCCAGATTTGGCATCGGCACATTACGCCAAATCCACTCTACAGTGGCTGACGGAGAATAACATCAAGTTCGTAGAAAAAGACATCAACCCACCAAACTGTCCCCAGTTGCGACCGATCGAACGCTATTGGGCAATAGTCAAGCGTATATTTAAGAAGGATGGTACAGTGTCCCAAAACATGACCGATTTTAAGAAAAATTGGGCAGCGGCATCCAGGAAGTGCACAAAGGTCACTGTGCAGAATTTGATGGCAGGTGTCAAATCAAAGGTACGGGCATTCTACAGAAATGAACATGATGACTAGTTTTTCCGTTTGGATCTTTTGTAAACATGTTAAGCTATAATAAACTGAAATAGTATGTTAATTTTAACCATGTTTTCATGCCTATTTTATTATTTGGAAGTTTATAACTACTTTTCGATACACTCCTTAGTGAGAAGAAATGTAGCAAGTGTGGCGAAGCATTCCACGATGAATGCAACAACGAAGCCAAATGTGTGAATTGTGAAAATGAGCATGGCGCTTTTGCCAAAGAGTGTCCAGTGCTTGCTAAGGAAAAACAAATCACAAAGCTCAAAATCGACAGGAACATTACCTTCTGGGAAGCTGGGAACATTGTTGAGGAAGGACTCAAAACCAAGTACTCAAACACCGTCAAAGCATCGATCGACGAAGAAGTGAAAAGGCTTACCGAAGAAAACAGTGCTTACAGTGCAAAAATCGATGAGTTAAACGAAGAAAAAAAGACCTACGCTGAGACCCTGAAAAATGAACTGGAGCAACAATTCGACGCAAAACTGAACCAATACAAAGAGGAGCTGAATAACTCCATTCAAGAAAAAGTCAAGAAAATGGAACAAATGGAGGAAAATATGTTAGCACTGCAGAAAAGATGCGAACACCTCACAACTGCGTACAAAGAAGTAAAACGCCGAAGAAAGCAGGCTGAAAAGAAAGCTGAAAAACTTAAGGAGAACTGCAACAAACTGGAGCAAATGCTGAAGCTTTACGGTTATAAGGGAGCCCCTAAATATACGAGGAGCCAAGAAAACACCACACAATCAGCCCCCCCCCCTCCGGAAGAAGAAAGGAGTCACCGAAATGACACCGTGTGATCTAATAGAGTATACCCTATCAGATTCAGAGGAAGCCATCCATCGATACAGTCCATCCTGATGAAAGCATGGAACAATAATTCTAATTGTACGCCTTCAAGAAATAATATGCCAAGACGACACCCAATCCCTGATCACGGTTTACCCTCACAATCAACAACAACAATGACTGAAATACTACAGTGGAACTGCAATGGAATAAGAAGCCAATACGAGGATTTGTAACTACTAATCAAGAAATATGAACCAAAAATTATCACGTTGCAGGAAACAAGAACTCGATCCCCACAAAATTTTCACCTTAATGGATACGAAACTCTCTCCTCCCACCGACCATCAGGACAAGGTGGGACAGCAATAGCAGTCAAAACAGGGATCAAACTCAAAAAATTTCAGATAAACTTAAATCTCGAAGCTGTAGCGGTTGAAGTTAACATACCACGAAAAATGACAGTCTGTAGCATCTACCGGTCCCAAAATCAACAAATTAATATAAAAGAGCTAGAAAATCTCATAAACTCCTTACCACAACCATTCATATTATCAGGTGACTTCAATGCGCACCACCACCACTGGGGCTCAACAAAAGAAGACCAAAGAGGAAAAATGATCGAATCAATAATTAACGACCAAAACCTAATCATCTTAAACGACGGATCTGCCACCTTCATACACTCAGCAAACATGGACACTTCTACACCATCCTGCATCGACCTAACTTTGTGCTCCGCCGAACTAGCAGATAAACTAAACTGGACAACCGTGGATGATCAGCACGGCAGCGACCATTTCCCAATCCTGATAGGCAATGAACAACGGGAAAAAAGAAACCGATTCGCTAGATGGAAAATCGACGCAGCAGATTGGAATACCTTCGAAGAAGAAATTGAAAAACTCATCCCCCCCGACTCCCACCACTCAATTGAAGACTTGACAGAAGCCATAAAATCAGCAGCCTCACGTTCGATACCAAAAACATCAACCGAAGTACACCCAAAAGATGACACCAGCACCTTGCAAAAAACTGTCAACTTCCTAAAGGAAACAAAGTTGCAATCGCTGATTCAAACAACTCCATAAAAACATAAATGCAAAACAACGACGATACGGAGGAACAGAGCACCCGACACACAAACGAGGCGTCAGCAGAACCACCAAATATATACAAGCGGACCAATCATCAGTACACCCCAATCAACCGTCAGTGCACCTACCCGCCCCGAGTTCAACATGGGAAACCACGATTCCAAGGACACAAGCCAAAGCGGAGACCACGATGTGACGATAATCCAAACCCAAGAAGTCCACACCAACCTACTGGCAGACCACGACACCAAGCTGATGATACTCATCATCATGGTAGGGGCACAACTCATCATAACAGCTTCGATGCTAATCAAAAAATCAGCTGCAGAAGCAGGCGACCAAGGCAGCCAGGGCCGCAATCAGCCCTGCATGAAGGACGGACCAATATTCACAGGATTACTATACTATACTTTTCATTAATTAACTAAACTCTGTAATTTTATACCCAAGACCTGAATGACCAATCGGTTAAAAGGTCTCTAATAAACAAACAAACAAACAAACAAACCATAAAATGATGCACTGTGTATCAATGTAATTTGGTCGATGTAAACGAGACAACGTAACTCATCGAGACAACGTGAATCGTCGCGACGTACTTCATAGTCGCGACGTCAAGGGAACAATGTGAAAAAATTTCGGATATTATTTAATAAAAGAAAAAAATAGTTACAGCGGAAATTAAAACAAAATTTTGCTTCTATTACTATTTGAACATTTGTTTCAGTCAGTGGATCTGTCGTATCTTCGTTCGGTTTTTCAGTTTTCACTACGATATTCTCCAAAGCCGTCGATTCATCCTTCTTTCTCATTCTTTTCGATCTTAATATTCAACGGAAGCAGAAATTCTTCATTCTTGCGGTCGTCACCCTTGTCAGAACCAGCCACTTCACTAGCTCCACTTGCAAGCGAAGATGATCTACTACTGAAGATTGCATTCAATGAAATTTGGACACACGCAATTGTTCGTAACTTTTTAGCGTGTGGGTAAAAATTATTGAAATTTTAACTGAATGTATTTCATTGTGTTGTGTCAATTGTGTAATGAGTTTCGTGAAAATCGGTCGAGTGATTTCAGTGATGGCTTCGAATGAAGAAATAGTGCGCCAACAAATTTTGGGCACTCCCTTCGAAAACCCAAACGCTTCTCATCGATGGATCGGAAAACAGCTCGGAATCGCACATTCAACCGTATCGCAGGTGATCGAAACGTTCAAGGACCGTAAGACAACCAAGCGGAAAAATGGTAGTGGCAAAAAACGTGGCATATCAAATCCGGTCAGGGATGTTGCGAAAAAGGCGAAAGTTTCAGTTTGTTTTGTGCAGAAAACAATGAAACGTTCTGGATTACACGTGTACAAGGTCCAGAAGGCACCGAACCGGAGCGATAAACAGAACTCGGTGGGCAAAACTCGTGCAAGAAAACTGTACAGGGAGTGGCTCACAAAACCGTTCTGCATTGTGATGTACGATCAGACCTACATTAAAGCCGACACCAAACAAATGCCAGGACAGGAACATTACGTCGCCACCTCTAAGTTGGCCGTTCCGGAGAGTGTACGGAAGAAGAAACTGTCGAAATTCGCCAAAAAATCCTTGTCTGGCAAGCGATCTGCGGATGGGACCGTCAACGGACAAATCTACAAGGACGAATGCCTCCAAAAACGACTTCTGCCCTTCTTGAGATCTCACGATGGCCCGACACTGTTTTGGCCGGATTTGGCATCTTGCCACTATGCCCGGCCCGTCTTAGACTGGTACAAAGATAATAATGTAGTTTTTGTACCAAAAGACGTCAACCCTCCAAACACTCTGGAACTTCGCCCAATTGAAAATTTTTGGGCAATCATGACGGCAAAGCTCGATAAAACTCCAAAACTGATAGAAAGTGAACTTGAACTAAAGAAAGTGTGGTTAAAAGTAAGTAAGTAGGTCGGTTCTATCATTGCCCAAAATTTGATGAAAGGGGTCAAGGCAAAGGTGGTGGCATTTGGGTTGGGAGAAGAGATTCAATAAACCAATGATGTCAAAACTTAACCATTTAGTAGTACTTTATTTCCAGAAAGTTTGAAAAGAATCGGGCTCAAGGAAAATTTTTGGTGACCTATTTTGTGTGTCCAAATTTCATCGAATACAGTTTCTATACATTAATACTTCTCCATAAAATGTACTTATTGAACACCATTTAAAGATACGCAATCAAATATTTAAGGTACAATCCACTGAGAAGCGTTGGGTAGATTTTTTGTAGTGTTGGGTTGTAATAACCCTTCCTGTAGCAAATCTATATAATAAAAATGAGTTGGGCTTTCCTTTGTCACGATTTAACTCGCGAGCGGAAGAACCGATCGGCGTGAAATTTTGTATGCAGAGTTTTTTGGGGCCGGAGAACAATCTTATGATGGTTTGAGACCCCTCCCTTCACTGGAAAGGGGGGCTCCCATACAAATGAAACACAAATTTCTACACAACTCGAGAACTAATCAAGCAAAAGAAACCAAATTTAGCATGTGTGAGTTTTTGAAGGCAAAAAAGGTTTTTATGGTAGCTTGAGAACCCTCCCCGTCATAAAAGGGGGGGCTCCCATACAAATAAAACACAATATTCTGCATAACTCGGGAACTAATCAAGCAAACGGAACGAAATTTAGCATGTGGTGGTTTTTTAAGACAAAAAATGTTTCTATGTTGGTTTGAGACCCGTTCCCTCTCTTAAAGGGGGGGGGGGGGCTCCGATACAAATGAAAAACACTATTCTGAATGACTCGAGAACTAATCAAGCAAATGGAACCAAATTTAGTATGTGGTGGTTTTTGAAGACAAAAAATTGTTCTATGTTGATTTGAGACCCCTCCCCTTTCTGAAAGGGAGGGAACGCAAATGAAACGCAAATCCTTGCATAACTCGAGAACTAATAAGAGAAATGGAACCAAATTTCGAATGTGGAAGTTTTTGAAGGAGGGAAATGTTTCTATGGTGATTTGAGACACTTCCATCATATGAGGAGGAAGGGGGAGGGAGTGCTCTCAAACAAATGGAACCCAAATTTCTGCATAACTCGAGAAATAATCAAGCAAATGGAACCAAATTTGGAATGGACGAGTTTTTTAAGGCATGAAATGTTTTTATGGTGGTTCAAAGCCCCTCCTCTCCCTAAAAAAGGGGGCTCTCATACAAATGAAACAAATTTCAACCAAACATGAGAACTATACCTACTGCTTTGCACATTTGTATTCAGTGGTTTTTGGGTCCGGGAAACATCTTATGATAGTTCGAGGGCCCTCCCGCTTCTAGAAAGGGTGGGATCCCATGCAAATGAAAAACAAATTCTTGCATAACTCGAGAACTAATCAAGCAAATGGAACCAAAACTGGTATGGGTGAGTTTTTGAAGGCAAGAAATGTTTTTGTGGTAATTTGAGACCTCTCCTCACTTTGAAAAGGGGGACTACCTTTCATAGTAAATATTCCAAGCAAATGGAATCAAAAATGGTATGCGGGGTTTTTTGAATGCAAGAAATGTTTCAATGGTGAATTCAAACACAAATTTCAACCAATGCTGAGAATTATCCAGGTAACTTAGCCACAAACTGTGTATTGTCTGGGTAAGAAGAATGTTCTGATAGAAGTTTGAACTCCTTATTACTAAAAAAAACTTATTAAAAATAAGCGTCAGTTCTATGTAATGTTTATTCATTTAGTTGCAGGCGTAGCAACGCTCGCACCGGGATCAGCTAGTAGAAAATAAAACCACACCGCACGAGAGCTCGATGGTAACTGAATTTTCTATTATCTACCTTTCCAATGCACTAATTGTTACAGGTTTTACTGCACGTTTTAAACAAATCGATTCCACCCAGCTAGATACAAATCCGTGCGTCATTCGCCCAGGAAAACAAGGGTTTAAATCGCGTCATTGCATTAAATGGTGATCGTTATCATTGCCATTAAATTATTAGTTCGTAGTGTTGGAAATTTACGGTCTTCTCCTGGTGGTACATATGTGCTATGTCTTAAATAACTAGCTGAATTTATCTCAAACAGTAAGTACGTGACATGCACTTGACCGTGACTCAACCAAAACGCAATCCTCACATCTCCCATTCCGTCCGTGTTGTTAGTCGCGTGACATGGCTTTGATCCAAAAATATGCGCTACCTTAATGGCAAAAAAGTCTCATGTCAATTCCCGTCGCTTTATGGCTGCTCCTAGTCCACATTTGTGAATCGAAGCGTGGTGAGGATTTTTTTGGCAACGACATGATGCCCTAACACCTTCGTGCACATCATCACTTGTACGAATGAATAGACATCTCTGCGCTCTCGTTTGAATTCCGCGATACAATTTTCCGTTCGAGACCGATGCATTCAGTAGTTCAATTTCCCATTTCGGTATTGCACGTTTTAAAATTATCCAATCGATTTTTCTTCGTAGCGTGTTGGGAGGATTATTATCCCCCGCGTCGACGGAATTCCTTACGGGTCATCAAGTCTAAATTCGACGGCGGAAACGTCCGGTGACCGGACACGAGTGTTAAGTCCTTGTTTTGTGTCGTGAGTGCTTCCGTTACCACATTGTGATTGCCGGTGTGAGCATTGGATTAACGTCCGTCCCTCGTGGGCACAAGTGGAAGAAACACGTTGGTGACGTCCAAGAGCTGACGTTGGTGATTGGTACGTGAATGTCGTTTGGTGACAACGTATGAGGGTTTGACGTAATCCTAGACGCCACTCGACCCAAGTAGGAAATCTTATCGACGAAACAATATTTTTCATTTGGCAGCCGACCAGAGCACGTAAGCATGGCAATTTTTGGCTTATATTTACATTCAATAACTGGTTTCCATTGATTTGCGTTGAGCTTGGCATAAATATTAAACGCGCACAGCATGTTATGCTAATCGGGGCTTGCTATCTGTTTTTGAATATCAAACGAATAATCACAATGCAGATAACCCCAATATGGAAAACCATCCATAAAAATAAACCAAACCGAATCGATTCATCAGCAATTTCCAATCAAATCAAGCTACATAACCAATAAAAAAAACCCAATACTAAAACTCGTTGGTTGTCAACCTGAGCGTCCATCAAGTATAGATTCACGAGAATAAATGATAAATGCAATCAAAACCATCGCGCTCGGCGATCTTATCATCGGAGTTATAATTCATTCGTGACAAACCGATTTTCGAGCGCACAATTTACGACCCGTCACATTCCCCCGATCCGCCCTGCGCCCACCCTGCCCCTTCCCTGGTACAATAATTCGATTTAATTAATTTTAATTGATTTATATTCACCTCCCCCTTGATTCATGATTGACGCTTGCATTTCTCATGAAATAACACATTGCTCGCCTGCTATGTTCTGCTCCGGTATCATCATCGAGTGTTACGAACGACATTATAAATTCTGTGAACATTGAACATCACAGTCCTCTGTGCACTGCTGATGTCATTCGTCAAATAGGCGGAAAACGAATTGAATGGGGAAAAAAAAACAAAATCTGGCACAGAGGCCAGCACTTTCAAATGACATTCCTGACGTCTGTGTGAGCCAAGGACTATGTCTTCCCCAGCGTATGTTGGCAACCATGGGTCGATCACCACCGCGACCGTCATTCAAAACATCAATTTATGATAAATGAAAACGTCGCATACCCGTCACTGGTGATGAGCGAAGCGTTGAGTCCCGGAACGTACCGTCGAAATAGCAAGAAATGTCACCCGAAATGACCGATGTTTGTTTATTGAGCGAGAGTTTTTCCTGTTCGTTCGCGTTCAGCTGCCTGGGGAATAAGTTCATGGATACAGACCACAGACAGACTTTTGACTAAATCAATCATGTTCTTTTTCCAGAAGTAGGGGCCACAGCGCGAAATGTGTTCAAACGGTCGTCGTTTTGATTAATGGAACAGTTTGTCGATTGAGGATTTTGCTGTATGTTGATTCTCCCCTGGGCATAAAATATACTCAGCTGAGTTTTTGCGCATACGGCCGAAATGATTGGTTCGGCGAAAGAGGTTATTAGATGGTTTAAACATTTTTGTAAACTCGTCCTAGAGGGTGCTGCGATCGAAATTTGCGTGACATAAACAATTGATGCATTAGTTTTAATCGTGCATTTTAAAAACTCGATCACCCTCAATTACATGAAGACCAACCAATCGCTGCTTCTCTTTTATCGTACTCAGGCATGATGGTGTTGCTGCTGAGATGGGCGGGAATAATTTATTCATTACTAAACAAAAATCCAAGCACTGTCGATTGTTACAACTTCATACTCATTAATCAAGTATCTTTTTATGAGTCACCATTGCTTAGTGAGATCAGCCATGGATTCAGTAACAGCTCTTTCCAAAACTAGAGGATCGAATCCCATGTCAGGAACTTGGTTGAACAACTCGGTTGCACGTGGTTGCAGTTATTTTTTCAATTACATTTCGAACCGATCTAGTAGATCGGTCAGTCATTCATGTAACCACCAGAGAGACGTTTCTTCTTAGTTTGTAACAAAATATTCGTCGTACTTTTTACTGTTTTTGTACAATGCACAACTGTTCTTTCTGTGTCAACAAATGCTTTGTGCTTTTGAAAGTTACGCCATTTATGTATGTGTATGTATGGTAGCCACCATCCCTTCTAGCCCTTGGCTTGGATGCAGCTCCACTTAATAGCAAGATCGAATTGAGCCACCGATATGAATTCACAATATCGCTGTATGAAGGGCCAAAAACGGAGGGGTGGACCCGTAAGCAGAGACACTTACACGAAATCCACGGGAAATTAAGAATCTCCTTCCAACGATATGATCCAACAAATCGAATAACACAATTCGCAATACTCATTAAGCTTTCTACAGGATGGCTTGTTAAGAAGGGCGCGTCACTCTCCCTGAAACTGTTGGAGTAGAACTCGCAGCACCACAATCGAATCGGTAGGGTAAGAAATGATACTGTTTGTTCCCTCCTAGACTCAGGCAGTCAATCAAACCATCGTCCAGTTTAAGCTTGAATGATACCCTGGTGCTCCCTCCCAACCCAGTATTTATTATATATATCTATATAATAAAAATGAGTTGGGGTTTCCTTTGTCACGATTTAACTCGCGAGCGGAAGAACCGTTTGGCATGAAAATTTGTACGCAGGAGTTTTTGAGATCGGGGAACGTTTTTAAGATAGTAAGAGACCCCTCCCTCCTCTGAAAGGGGGGGCTCCCATACAAATGAAACACATTTTCTGTATAACTCGACAACTGATCAAGCAATGGAACCCAAATTTAGCATGCGGAAGTTTTTGGAGGCAAAAAATGTTTCTATGGTAGTTGAAGACTCCTCCTCTCTCTAGAAAGGGAGGCTCCCATACAAATAAAACAGAAGTTTCTGCATATATCAAGAATTAATCAAACAAATGGAACCAAATTTGGCAAGTGGGGTTTTCTGATGGCGAAAAATGTTTGGATGGTAGTTTGAGACCCCTCCCCTCTCTTAGAAGGGGTGTTGTCATACAAATGAAACTGAAATTTCTTCATAACTCTAGATCTAATAAAGCAAATGGAACCAAATTTGGCTTGCGGGCATTTAAAGGCAATAAATGTTTCTATGGTAGTTCGAGACCCGTTATTCCTCTCTGGTAGGGGAGGGGAGGGCTCCCATACAAATGAAACACAGGTTTCTGCATAACTCTAAAACTAATGAAATAAATGGAACCATATTTGACAGGTAGATGTTTTTGAAGGCAAGAAATGTTTATATTGTGGTGTGAGACTCCTCCGCTCTCTGTAAGACGGGGGCTCTCATACTAATAAAACACAAATTTGTGCATAACTCGAGAACTAATCAAGCATATGGAACCAAATTTGGCATGTGAAGGTTTTTGGAGGAGAGAAATGTTTCTATGGAAGTTTGAGACTCCTCCACCATCTGGAAGGGGGAGGGAGAGGGGTTTCCATACAAAAACAACACAAATATCTGACTAACTCGAGAACTAACCAAGTAAATGAAACCAAATTTGGCATATGGCATATTTCTGCATAACTCGAGAACAAATCAAACAAATGGAACCAAATTTGGCATGTGGAAGTTTTTGAAGGAAATAAATGTTTCTAAGGTGGTTTGAAACCCCTCCGCCTTCTGGAAGGGGAGACTTCCATAAAAATGAAACATAAATTTTAGCATAACTCGAGAGCCAATGAAGCAAATGAAACCAAATTTGGCATGTTGAGGTTTTTGGAGGCAAGAAATGTTTCTATGGCACTTCACCACCCCTCCTCACTTCAAATGGGGGAGGGGGCTGCCATACAAATCTCCCATACAAATAAAACGCAAATTTCTGCATAACTCGAAAACTAATCAACTGAATGAAACCTTTTTAGCATATGGGGGTTTTTGGAGGCTAGATTTCTATACACATAAAAATGAATTTCTGTCTGTCTGTGTGCCTATCAGACCCTTATAGACTCGGAAATTTCTGAACCGACCAACGTGAAAATTTATATGACGGGGTTTTTGGGGCTGGGGAAGGTTCTTATGATTGTTTGAGACCCCTACTCTCTCAGGAAGGGGCGATCTCATACAAATGAGACACACATTTCTTCATAACCCGAGAACTATCAAGCAAATCGAATCAAATTTGACATGTGGGAGGTTTTGAAGGCAAGAATATTTCTATGGTAGTTCAAGACCCCTCCCCTTTCTGAGGGGGGGGGGGGCTTTAAACAAATTAAACTCAAATTTTTATTATAATCGATGAGCCCGTGCGATGGTTCGAGAACTCATCAAGCAAATGGAACCAAATTTGGAATGTGGGGGGTTTTGAAGGCAATGATTGTATGGTGGTTTGAGAAACCACCCCCCTCTGGGAGAAACCCCCCCCCCCCCCCCCCCCCTCTGGGAGGGCTCCCTTACAACAGCTTACTTAAACACAAAACGTGTGCTTCTCGGATAAGAAGCATGTTTTGATAGAAGTTTGAACCCCTGCTTAGTCAAGAAAAAAAAACTCATTTCGAAAAAAAACCATAAGCGTACCAGTTCTATTGAATTTTCCTTCATTTAGTTGCAAGTGTAGCAGCGCACACACCAGGTTCAGCTAGTATATATATAATCATAATATTCAATTCATGTTGTATGTAGTAGAGCAATGAAATATACTAGAATATTTAATTAATATGTCATATTTGCAATTCGTCATCCTGTAATTTTAAAAAATATCATGAAATAATTAAAACAGTATTAATAGGCATATGATAATAATATGTAGCTTGTTGCATCTTTACAGCTCAATCAGTGGCAGATGAATGTAACTCTGGAATGTGAAGATCATTTTGCAAATAAATAAAACATTAAACATTTGATTATACATTAAAAATTAAAAAATATGTATGTATTCATGACGTATGGATAAACGTAAACAGCAGATTTGAAGAGCATTCAATAATTTTATTTATATTAAATGATCTACATTAAAAGAAAAACACCTCAAGATACAATGCAATAAAATATCTGTACTATCTGGAATCAATTTCCTGTAACCTTGAAGTATTAAATTTCATCAATTATTATTATTATTATTATTTATTCAATAATTTTATTATGATTATAAAAATATGCAGTGATGATATGATGAAAATAATACGATGTTGTGATGAGATACTAAATAATATACATATTAAAATAAAATGCAGCTATTTGCCACTTCTGCTGCGAAGTAAGATGATATAAATTCTGAAATGTCGAAAATTTCTAAAGTGATGTAATGAAAGAAAGTTTATCACCGGGCAGGCTGCAGAATGGCAAAGAAAATTTAAGCTAACAGTAAGCCAAAATAAATTTCATATGATTATGATTACTGCCCAAAAAGGAAAACTTAACAAATCCACAAAAAAAAGGAAGAAAATTTGAATTCTCCGATAACTCTTGAATCCTACTAAGCCCATGGATACTTCTTTATAACTGTGCAATAGGAAATGAAGGATCATAAAAAATTTTAGTTTTTAAATCATGAAATTTGTTTGGAGAAAGAAGGGAAAAAAAGTATAGAATCTGTAGTATGGGCTAAACCCGTATAAATGTGAAGCTGAAATAGCATAAAACATATTGCGAAAGGGTGTTACAATACAAAATGATAACAAAAATTATATCTGAACTGTCTGCATGTCTGCTGGTTGTGGTCCTGCTGCAATTGTAGACAGACCTGCATTATCATTGTCACGAAGGAAAAAATAATTTAAGATTACTATACAATACTGTATAGTTGACGCGATACAGCGTTTCTTACTCAGCCGCTGTTTGAGCCGCACCTCCTTGGTGGACAGACGCTCGACACGCACGGTGACGCACCTCCTCAATCTTGCTGAAGTCAGAAGGACAACAGGGCCCAGGCTGCACTTCCAGCTAAGTATGCAACCCTTAGCTGGCGGTATTTGTCATCTCTTGACCCATGGAAGCATGAGGTAGGAACTTATGAGGACCAGAGCTATGTTGCGGGGACGCACGCTCCTTTGCGACTCACCATTTTGCAGCCCCTTCTGAAAGTAACGCCATTTATCTTCATAAAATGGGCAAATCAGTTTCGTTGCAGTAAATAACGATTAGATTCGTTAGTTTTGCCTTCAATTGCGTAATATAACCTTCACTGAAAATTAATTTTCGTTTATATTATAAAATCGAAGGTAGGACTAACAAATCTATTCCTGTTTTCTGCAACGAAACTGATTTATGCACTTAAAGCTACCTTCGTATTTATTGCCACACGCGCATCTATTACAAGCACCAAGCAATTGTTGACACAGAAAGAACATTCGTTCATTCTACGAAAACAATACCAAGAGCTACGAAACATTTTTTACCAATAAAAAAAACCAAATACATTAATTGTAATGTTATGTATTCTCCGTGCGTGGAGTAACGATCATGATGTAGAAGGAGATGTTCGCCTATCACCATGAGGCACCAAGAGTGCACATTAATGTTTTTGCTAGAATGATAGATATGAAGAGAAAGTGTTGAAAGTTCAGGCAGGTAGGTGATCTCAGTCGTTGCGAATCAAAACAAGCCCTAAAAAGGAGAGAGTTCCTCTCCCATGTGCGCATCAAAACAAAGTGCACACAATATATCGCTAGAATAACTATCACAAGCTATCAGTGGTACATGAGCGCTATCCATACGTCAATTTTTGCCTGTTGAAGTGGTGGACTTGTTGTGAAACGTCTCTCTGGTGGTTGCATGAACGACTGACAGATCTACTTTATTGGCTTAAAATATTGTTGGAAAAAAGCGCAACCACGAGGAGTTGTCCAGCGTTTTATTTCTAATGTTTCTAACATGGGGTTGGATCCTGCATTTTCGGGAAGAGCTGTTATTGAGTCCGTGGTTGATTTTTCTAGGCCATGTTGACTCGTGAGGAGTTATTTGATTATTGTGCATGAGGTTCTAACTCTAGAAAGCGTTTTTATTTCTATTTTGGGATAAATTAATGTTTCCCGTCATCTAGCTAGGAACACGAACATTTATGAGTACGACTGAAGAGAAGTAGCAATTGGCTGGTCTTCACGAAATTCATTTTGAGCATTGTACAAAAAAAGTGTAATGATAGCATTTTGTTAGATGACAAGCAATATGAATGTTTCATACAATGTACAAGCATGTGTTCTATGTAAAAAATCCATGATTACGAAACGAGTGAAAGCTAATTTACGAAAATAAATTTTCAGTGCATGATTTTGATTATGAACCGCACTTAATATGACATCAGACTAGACTGACTGTCTGTGTATTTCGTACTTATCTCGAACCCTTCGACTCAACCTATCAGAGCATCGGTTACAATGACTGTCATCTGACACTTACAATCGACGGCGCAAGGTAATCGATACGCAGATACACAACATCAATTTAAGTGTTTGTCAATATTTTTGACACTGACAGATTGAAATTCATGCACTGATGAAAATCTAATGCCAGAGTGGGGCTATGACTACACCAATTGTTCACTTAATATTCATGAATGATGAATCATTGACATTTAGAGTTCAATTTTTGTAAACATAGCCCTGCCTTTGCGGCGAATTTTATCACTCATGAGCTTGAAATTCATCGGTGTACAAGTCAATTGGATCTTTCATTATCAAAATGGCGTTCATCAGAGAACGAATGATAAAAACACGGAGAATTCCCAGAGAGAAACAGGAACATCCCAATCAAATGTAGGGGAAAACACTGCTGAGGCACTTGCAAATCGTTCCGCTGAAAACAATAATAAAGTCTTGAGCAAATTTTTAATTAGTCGTAAGTAACATATTGCTATCATCAAGAACATCAATGTAGGAGTTTTGGAAATTAGTTTCAGCTCCTATTTTTTAACCAATACATAGCCAGAGCAAATATGTGAAACCAACAAAGTCCAATAAAGATTTCCATTTAGTTGAATTCAAAATTGATTTATTAAATAAATTCAATTTCAAGTCTTTCAACTTCAGCTACGACCACATTATAAGTCGCTCGGAAAGTTATCACGTTACATCCGCCAGGTGCGTCACGTCGTGTAGCAAAATAATATGTCGCATTCGTCAAGTCTGTTTCGACATGCACTTGTGATGTTGCTTACGCCAAAATGAATCGGCTGGATAGGTCAGTGTGGAGCATAGAAAAGCACTGAAGTCATACTGACAAAGCGACGAATCCGACGACAAGTTCGCTATGGAGTAGTTTATGACATTAGCCAATTTTGATAAATAATATTGAGGAGTACCCAAGCTATCATTCCGGGGAAAAACATCATTTTTGATTGATGAAAAATTAGCCCTAGAAGTACTCAGTCACAAAAGTGTTCTCAGTTCACAGAAAGGCGGAAGCACGGAGTCAACAAGTTCGCAGCGTGACTGGGCGTTGAAACGAATTGAAAAGCCGTCTGGAAACTCTTGCTGAGAAGAATCCGCTTAAGAAACACTGATCGAACGCCAGAAAAAAAAGAGATGGAGGAACTGCTAAAACTAACGGAAAATTGTCGAAGAGAGGTCCATAACCGATGAAGAACAAAAAGATAACGATGTCTACAGAGAAATAGTAAACGACTGGATGCCACAGACAAAGATCATCCAGCTATACCACAGTCGGTTCCAGGTGGTTGTCCTGAAAACTTTTAGAAGACGTTAAGAGCAACGTTCGAAAGACTTGACGGAATGTCGATGGAAAAACGAGAGAAACCGAAAGCTAAAGGGTTCGTATACTCAACGAAGGATGGCTACAGATCATGTTGCTAAAAATCTGATCTGAAGTGCCGCAAGTTTCTAGACGAGCCACCGAAAAATATTCCTGACAGAAACCCACTGACTTCCCAGGTCCAGCTTTCAACGAAAAAAGGAAATGGCTGCTCTATCTGCAAGAAACCTGGACACATCGGTCGAGATTGCCGAGAGTTCCGAAATGAGAGCCTGGAAGTCCTATGGAGAATCATGAATCATAGAGAACCACTATGTCTCTAAAATCACGAAAATTCACAAAGTGAATCAAAGATTTGTTGTGATGACGAAGATTGTAACGAACCCGTTGTTACATCCTGCGGAAAGTGAAGGAACATCAAGAATGGGCATCATCAATTGCTCTCATCTCTAGTGAGATCGCAGAGCACCGAGGCTCATTTAAAGAAAGTAGACTTACACGGTGTTCAATAAGTTCGAATACAAGTTTTCATCATTGCGTAGGTATGCGCCATGTACATATTCTGCATTGGTATTGGTGTCAGCTTTAGCTTCATTCATACGCTACCGAATGTGCGCGGTGTTGACATTCTGTTAGTTGTTGTTCGTTTGTTACGCGCGATGAAAGAGTATCGGGACTTCGTAATTAAGCGTTTTTTGAACGGTGAGCGACCCGGCGATATATTCCGGCTGCTGAAATCGCATGGGGTCAAGCGGAACTTTGTCTACACGACCATCAGGCGATACCGGGAGACGTCCTCGACCAATGACCGTGCGAGATCCGGTCGGCCGCGTTCAGCGAGGACGCCACGGGTCATCAAGATCGTGAGGGAGCGAATTCGGCGCAAAAAGAACCGCTCAATCCGGAAAACGGCTGCAGATCTCAACGTTTCCATTGGAACCGCTCACACCATACTCACCAAGGACCTTGGTTTCAGGCCTTACAAAAACGTAAGGTCCATGGCGTTTCGGAGGCTACCAGCAAAAAGCGGTTGGATCGAGCTAAGAGGATCCTCTCTCGGCACGCTGGTCAGGAGTTTGTTTTTTCGGACGAGAAACTGTTCGTGCTGCAGCAGCCGCACAATGTGCAAAATGACCGGGTGTGGGCGCCATCGAGGGACAGCATTCCTGAATCCAATATAAACATCCCTCGGTTCCAAAGTGCCGCGTCGGTGATGGTTTGGGGGCAGTATGCAAACGTGGTAAGCTACCCTTGGTGTTTATTGAAAAAAACGTCAAAATCAACGCGGCGTACTACAAAACTGAGGTTTTGGAAAAGGTTGTTGCCCCCAGTCTCCGAAGCCTCTACGGCGATGAGCACTACGTGTTCCAGCAGGACGGTGCACCAGCCCATACGGCAAATGTGGTTCAAGCCTGGTGTCGGGACAATTTAACCGACTTTCTGGACAAAACTTTGTGGCCTCCCAGCTCCCCGGACTTGAATCCTCTCGACTTTTTTGTTTGGTCCTATATGATGGCGAAGCTGAACGAATACAAGGTCAGCACTTTGGATCATTTCAAGACGGTAATTCTCAAAATCTGGGACGAAATGCCCATGCAGTCCGTGCGTGCCGCCTGCGACGCGTTCGAGAAACGTTTGAAGCTCGTTAAGGAGTACAAAGGGGGGGGGGGTCATTCAAGAGAAATGTTGTAAACGTTCCTTGTAAACATAGCTTCCAATAACATAAATCCAAAAAATAAAAAAACATGTTTTCATTTTTTTAACAAATTTTCAAAGTGTATCCGAACTTATTGAACACCGTGTATTTAGGATTGTGATCGCTCGATAGTTCTCACTCCAACTTGTTGCCCTTTTTGACAGACAGATGAATAGCTTCTCAGGGCTCATCTTGATGAGTTCAGCTCAGATACCAATTTCTTCCGCTGTCTTCTACGCTTGTGTCAACTGATCCATTCAGTTTTTATCATGATACACAGTGCGGCAGAACGATCGTGTGGACAAGACACACCATAGTAATAGATCTAAACAAAATAATCAAAAGGTCGACCAAAGTCTACGCTCCACACAAAAATTCAAATTAAAAAAAATGTATGGAGCAAAGTCTTCCAAGACCGATGGGGGTTCTGAGAGTTTCAAAAATAAGTCTACGTGGCTTATAAAAAGGCCCAAATGAAATTTTATAGGATGCAAATTGTTGATGAAATGTTTCCATACCGTACATTGAATTAATCAATCACATCAAATAATATCAATATCGTATGAATTTTACCTTCTGTGGTCATTAAAATACGTTTAGGTACTTTTAAGTACTATAAATACTCTTCAAATAATATCGAATACTTTGAGCACACACTAAATACGCCTGGGTACAGAAAGTTCTTCTAAAATATTATTGAGTGCTTTGAATAATCTCGAAATAGTTTTGAATTATATGATTCCTCATGCACGGAAACAAATTCGTTTCTGTTTTCATGAACAAAAAATCAAGATACTAACTCTCTTCTTATCTTATGAATTCGTGACTCTTATTCATGGTTTCATGATTGAAATGACAGATGCGAGTCATGAACTTAGGAAGTCTTGTTTTGCCTCTAATCTTAAATTGTGTTATTAGCATTATTAACCGAGAGTCTTGTCAAGAATACCTATAGCGTAGTCAGTACATCCACCAAGTACTAACACAGCACTCTTCATTAACACTAGGTTCGAATCCTGAAGGTGGATTTATTTTTTTTGTTTTAATTCAGAGTCGATAAAGTAGATTTGGTAGATGCATGGATAAAGTTTTCAGTATCAGGAATTCAGCTCACGGTTTTGACCCGATTTATTCATGATGTTATTACGGCGGGAAAAAAGTTCATGATATCATGAATTTTTTTCATGGTGTATATTGATAACATGAAAACACAACATATTCATGAAAAAAGACCTGTTTTTCTCGTTTAGAAGAACACATTATTTCCCGTGTGAGAAGTCCAAACATATTTTGAGTACAACGCACTACACGGGAAATAATTTGTTCTTCCAAATAAGAAAAACAGGTCATGATTTGATGCATACGTTGTGTTTTTGTGTTATGAATATACACCATGAACAATATTCCTGTTATCATGAACTATGTTGCCACCGCAATGAAATCATGATTTGATCGGGTTACAACCATGAGCTGAATTCTTGATACTAAAAACATTATTCATGAATCTAGCAAATCTACTTTATCGACTCTAAATGTAAACAAAAAAAATCCAACGTCGAGATATGAACCTAGTGTGGATGTGAAGAGTGGTGATAGGACCTGGTGGATGAACTCACTACACTATTGTTATTCTCAAATAGAAACTTGATTTATGAAGATGATAACACAACTTAAAATTTGAGGTAAAACAATTCTTCCAAAGTTCATGACTGGCATCGGTCATTTTATTCCTGAAAGCATGAATAAGAAACATGAATTCATAAAATAAGATAAGAGTTAGTTTTATGATTTTTTATTCATAAAAACAGAAACGGATTTGTCTCCGTGTACATACAGTGCTCTGCATGATTCCCGCATTTCACCGCACATTGAAAAAAAATTTGAGAATAGTAGAGAATAGTGAGAATAGTAAAATCTTAAATACAAAATCTGTTCGGTAAAATTTCAAACAGCTGAGAAGTTCGGTAAACTTATAAATAATGCTCAAAAATTATTGAAAATATAAACTCATCCAAAATGTACACTGAATGCTTCATTCCAACATTATTTATTAATGGGGGCTGTTACCAGTGTAGTGGTTAACATCCATACTTCTCACACTAAAGCCATGAGTTCGAATCTCACCCCGGACAAGTTACGAAAATACACATATTTGAGTGACTACGACGGGAAATGAAGCAGCCCATGGTTGAAAATATCGAAACTAAGGTCTGTATCCACATTAATCCGGACACCTTCAAATCATTGTAACTTTTGAAATATTGCATGTAGGAATGAAAATTTTTACTGTGGTATAGCTGAGAGAGAGTCTATTATGAAAAAGACTATGATTGTTTTTTACATTTCATGTTTATTATTCAAGATGACGACGAAAGAAAAACAAATGCGTGAGCGAATTTTGTACGAGGGTACTGCAAATCTTGACTTGTCAAAACATTGGATGTGCCTAAATCCACTGTTCACGATGTGCTCAAATCATTTTCGGAACGTTTGACGGTGGAGAGGAAACCGAGAAGTGACAAAAACATTGGACGCGCTGATCCTGTCATGGCCCGAAAGGTGAAAAGGATATTAACGAAAAACCCAAATTTCTCCTTTCAAACGGTGGCTCGAAAAATAGAGATGTCGCCTGGTTTTGTCCAAAAATCAAAACAACGTTTGGGACTTAAGTCTTATAAAGTAAAAACAGTTCCAAATCGCAACGACAAACAGAACTTGGCAGCAAAATCACGGGCTCAACGTTTGTACTGCGAATATTTGACGAAGTTTTCATGCGTTGTTATGGACGATGAAACTTATGTCCTGGAGGATTTCAGGCAGCTTTCAGAGCTGGCTTTTAATTTTGTTATGGCCAGAAATTCTGAGCATTTTAGAACAAAGAAGGCATCGAAATTTTCCAAAAAATACCTTGTGTGGTTAGCAATTTGCACGTGTGGCAAAAAGAGTCACTACAGGCACAATCAACAAGGAGATCTATCAGAAAGGGTGTCTGCAGAAGCGATTGCTACCCTTCATCAAAAGTCACAAAGAAAAAACTTTGTTCTGGCCCGATTTGGCATCATGTCGCTATACTTAAACTGTGATGGAGTGGTACCAAGCAAATCAAGTGAACATTGTAACAAAAACCTCAAACCCGCCAAATTGCCCAGAGCTACGACCAATCGAGAGATATTGGGCTCTGATGAAGTGGAAGCCTTCTGGAAAGAAGCAAGGTATCAAAGACATCAAACACTTCCAGCAAATTTGGACAAAGACGGCTCAAACCCTAATGGACGGAGTTAAGCGCAAAGTTCGAAAATTTTATGCAAATACCGAATAACTATGTTTTGTCTTCACAAATTGTAAAAACACATCCCACGAATCTGAAATAAACAACTACGACGGAAATATAATGCGAAATTTATGTTTTATTCATGTTTTGAGGTGTCCGAATTATTGCGGATACAGACCTTAGAGGAGAAAAAAAATGCAACATTTTTATAATCTTCCTCACATTTCATGTGCTGATTATTCAAATGTTACTGACGTTTTCAGTTGTTTGAAAACTTAGTACAGATTAACCGACCTCAGTAAAAAAAACTAAGGGTTTACAGCAGGACGGCATTCAAAGATGCATTCAAGCTTAACCAACAAAAGTATCCCCGGTACTGAACGCTACCAGATGAAGTCTTTTCATGAAATGAATGAAGGCGTTGCTGGATTGGCCGACTGGCAAACATCGGACCGATTATTTTATAATCTAAATTTTAATATTAAAGAGTGTAGTTCAAATAACCACAACAGGCGATGTAGCGAAATATCGACAGATGGGCCATAATTACGAAATACAGGATCAGCCTGCCATTATTTTACCATCGGTTTAAAAACGGACGGTCTTGCCGTCGTCGGTCGATTAAGTCTGAACTACTACTGCGGTCCGTCCCAACCCTGTGTCGACTCAGCTCGCCAACCAACTGTGGCAACATAATCACTGGACTTCGTTGACAGGAATTCTGTGAAAGCCGAACGTCTAGTTAATAAATTTGAACTTTTGATCGCCCACCTTGAATCCACGTTACCCAAACAAGACAAATCTGTTAATGTCTCATAATAACTTAACTTAACTTAACTTGGCTGACTGCACGTATTAATGGTTGTTACTCCGTGATTGATCAGAATAAGTAAAATTGCACAATGAATCAACTGAATGGGGCTGGGAGTAACCGGTCATTTTTTTTTTGTTTTTTTTTCGGGAGCAGGAATCTTCGGCCCTGGGGTAGAAATGTCAGTGGCGATGGGAAACTATCCAACGGTTTTCCAAGCGGAGATCTTTGCTATAATAAAATGTGTTAACGTTTGTCTGAAGAGAAAATATAGATATGCAAATATTTGTATTTTTACAGACAGCCAAGCGGCACTCAAAGCGTTAAGTAATTATAAATGTACATCCAAACTTGTCTGGGAATGCATTCTTTCATTGCGAAAGGTGTGCCAAGAGAACTCGGTAAATTTATTCTGGGTTCCGGGACACTGTGGCATTGAAGGCAATGAAAGGGCAGACGAGCTTGCTAAACAAGGTTCAAATGCACAGTTTATTGGCCCAGAACCATTCTGCGGTATATCATACTGTGCCATAAAAATGGAATTAAAATCTTGGGAAGAGCAAAGGGTGATGACCAATTGGTTGGTCACCACAAAGTGTTCTCAAGCGAAAAGGTTTATAATTCCAAATGTTACAATTAGTAAAAAGCTTCTGGAGCTCAATAAGAGAGTTCTTTGTACCTACACGGGCCTAGTAACCGGACATTGCCCGAGTAGATATCATTTGAAGAACATTGGCCAGGTTCAGAATGATATCTGTCGTTTCTGTAACATGGAACGTGAAACCTCGGAACATCTGCTTTGCAGTTGTGATGCTGTGTACAGGAGCAGACTTAAATTTCTGAACAGTGGCTATATGCAACCTAAAGAAATTTGGACTGCAAATCCTGGTAAGGTGGTGGGTTTTATAAACTCAATTTTGCCTGACTGGGAGACGCGTCTTAGGCTGGTCACTTGACAAATGGTGATCTAGCTTTAAGATGCGAATTGGTATAGTAAACAGGGGTATATCACAAAAGTTCAACTCAGTGGACGCAGTGATTCTACGCCCCAAAAAAAAAAAACCGGTCATTTTCACTGTACACGTTTCAGTGACCCAATTTCTTTAATAATCAATAACGGCACCGGCCACGTCCTTGCAATCATGTGGGAATAGGAAAGGAAAGTTAGTGTGACCTTTGCTGTTTAGGGACCGTGTTTACCTCTGCATTCCCACAAAGGTCACAAAGGTTTTTCTATGTTAGTAGGGTAGGGTTTAAAGGATCAGAATTCAGAATTATCTGTTTCGCTCCGGGTTTTTGAGAGCACTTACCACCTCTCAATTGTCTGAAAATCCTTTGCGGGGTGGAGCAGGTTGGCGTTCTTCATCTTCCAAAGTATCCAGATGATGCCTATTAAAACCTTCCGAACATGCTCCGTATGACATTGCACGTGAATGAAAATAGCATCGTATCTCGAACTTATTGCCTTTTTCAGTTTTTCTGCTCAAAACAAACACAGAAGCAATGCTCAGGCACGTCACGGATCAACGCAGTCTTGTTTCGGCGAATTCTTCCTGGGAGGCATACACACACTCCACCGTTGAAAAATCTTCACCTTAGCATCTTGCTATGTGCATCGACTTTAGCTTGCCTGACATCCGCCTACGATTCGGATAATTTTTTTCGCACTTTTCATTTCTCCGAGGATGGAACAATTTGACAATTTAATACTACGAGAACTCGGCCACCGTAATATTTTACAAAATGTCAATCAAAACAACTAAAATCACGAAAAATCAAAAGTAAATTTGTAATTTTCACGGGAGGAAAAATATTTGCTGCCATCATCGAACAAGCCACACTACGATCTCAAATCTTTTAATGTCTCATATTGACCATTTACTGCTGTTAAATAAGTTACCTGCCTAGCCCCTTCCAAACGAGCTAGCAACGAGTAATTGGCACCCCACTTTTACTAAAATCAACAATAAAATTTTGTTATTAACAATATTGAATATCGGCTCCGCAAAGAGTTACAAATAAGCGAACTGATTAAAAAAAATACATTTACTGCTGTGCTGCAAAAAAGTGAAGCTATTTTACGGCGCATATTTCCAATAATCTGCACTAGTTAAACTGTTTTTTTTTTCATGAGTTATATTCGCCGGCTGTAACATCCGGTGAACCACAATATTCAGAATCTCCGACATACACAGAATGTGAATGGCTCAGTTTTTGTATACCAAATGAAACTAATTGGCCCCGACTCATGCATAATCGTTGTGTCCGCTAAGACAAACTTTTTTCGTCTCCTTTTGTGTCGTGATCCGTATCGTTCGGTGAAGCGCATTTGACAGTGGAGTAAATTACGCCTGTATGTTCGCATGTCAAACGTAGCATTTGATTTATTCAGTGACACCCAAAATCGGAAAGCCCTGCATCACAACTGCTTAGATGAACAGTGAAACATACATCAAAGAGTGCTTGCAAAAAAGACTTCTACCCAAGATTCGAAGCCACAAGGATCCTGTTGGCTTCTGGCCAGATCTTGTATCTTGTATATTTAGATCACAAATCTGGCGTGCAACAATAATGTTAACAGTATATCTAATAAAAATTTCATTTCCAACACTTCAAGCTGAACAATGCATTAGGTCATACGTAACATTGTGAGATTCTCTTTGTCGACTTTCTATTTGGGTCATAGTTTGTTCATTAAACGATTTGCTGATGTTTTTGACGTATTGGATCCTTAATTACACTTCATATTTTCGAACTGTGTGTTGAAAATACTAGGAAATGTTTTGACATAGCCGTAGGAGCGCAAAGAGAAAGTCGACGAAGAGAGTCTCCCAATGTTACTTAGGGTCAAATGCATTGTTCAGCTTGACTTGTGCAGTATTTTCAATGAAAACTGGGTGCTTCCATATTGTCTGGGGCAGTCTTCATCTTTAGAAAAAATCATTTCGTGACTCGTTCGGATCTTCTTCGTTCAAACGACTGAACCACTGGTGCCTTATGATCGCCGTCATCTTCCGCTTCTGGTTTCCACTTGCAAAGTTGATCTTATTACCAACCAAATTTTTTTCACTGATAACCATCGGCTCAAACCAAAATAATTTCTCATTGCGGACCGAAATGAAAGATTGATCAATAACTACACCAGTCTCTTAGATTTGCCTTACAATTTGAATAACCCTTAGTCCAAATTGGCCCTGGAAACATACGGGTAGGTTGATAAACGATAAATCAATAATCAGAATTCAAACGTAACGAAACGGTCACACAAATGTAATTCAAACGAGCAAATAAAAAAAAATACATCAAATCGTTATTGCACAAACGAGTATTCGAAACCAATATTTGCCGAACATGTGCTTTCAAATGTACAGGGAGATTAACATCAATTTTGCCATAGGTGGAAGGCTTGGCGTAAATCTCGCCCCCAGCCACAGTCCGAATCGTTGCGGCCATTGAACATGAAAATTCATTTTTGTATTATCATTCTTATATCATTCAAACCATCGAAGCAACCACTCATAATGTCAAGTGAATTGCTGACTGAGAAAAGTGTTTGTCAAACTTGGTCATACTTGAGATCTGAAACGATAAAACAGAAGCAACGCTCCACTGGGCCTCGAATGATGATGATGGGCCAAATGCAAACCGCGATTGCAAAAACACGATTCAACCGCATTAGCACCTGGCCCATCCCCGTCCCTTTCCAACCGAACTTCGATTCAAGTAGCGCGTAAGTAGCAACAAGGTAGGTAGCAATCATCCATCGAGCGTGGTCACCGTCTGTAATTACTCGCTTGACTCTCGGGGTCTGTGTCATTGTGCAGTTCCCGTTTTTGTCTCGGTAGAATCGACATCGACATCTGGGGTGCTGGTGACCTTCTTTGATTTCCTCCACCGCCGATCCAAAGTTGGTTGGCATCGGGCATGGGGGTTGTCATTTTACGGAGACACCATATGCATCCGTTCGCAGCACGTTGCAGTGATGGTGGTTTTGCAAGAAACGTTGCTGGCTGGCACCTGTTGTTTTTCAGCGCTTTACAGTTATTTATAGTGGGTAATTATGTCAAACTGCAGCGGATGAAAAGTATCGATCGTAATGACAGGGAAGGTTGGTTGGGTTGTTCGAAGGATGTAATTTGTTTAAAGAGCGAGTGATGTGGCGGCTAATGCTGGAAAATGAAAATCGATCCACAATACAGGAGGAGCTCCCAGCTTGGAACCCCTTCAATTGATTAAATTTGTCATAAAGAATGCAATCACCTCCCGATCTGCTTAATCTCCTGGAACGGCGAGTTCTCCGTCATCCCGTGCCCTCATATTCCCAAATATTTATGCAGCCAAACGAACGTTGGAAAATATCGAACCGACACGGACATTTTTCGAATGTTTGTTCGCATAATTCCCCTTTTCCGCTTTTGTAGACACTCACTCCATATGCAGCGTCGAAGCATCTTCCAATAAAGGAACACTGCAGCGTGTGTTTACACTTTTTAATATTTATTTTTCGTTATTCCCCATCTACGTGCTTTTTTTTTTCTCTCTCACTCGAATTCTCCACGACCTGCCATCTGAGCCCGGGTGACTCCGCCGCCGGGGAAATAAAAGTTGTCGATAATTTTCGTTGCAGTTGAAGTTGGTATTTGTATGTTTGTATTTTCCTTGGATGCGACTTAAAAGCCAACAACTGAATAAACATGTTTTAAGTGCGACTTTTTATGGACCCGGTTGGAACGATATTTTAATAAAATATTAGGCAAACGGACTAGCAAACCAGGCAAGAATGTGCATATTCAGAAAGGGCTGCTCGCTCATGCATTAGTCAAGCGACGACGGTTGTTGAAACTAGACCTGTGAGCCGATCTATTTTGAATCGGCGGCGGCATACATGGTATTTCCGAAAGGTAGTTCTTGGCCTTTTCTCATGCTTATCGCTTTTAACTGTTTGGATTTCACGTGCAATGCTAAGACTAAAGAGTCACTCCAAGTCTTATATTTTGATAGAAAGCCCGGATATCCATAGTGTCATATGACTCAGGTCGATGAATTGCCGTGGAACAGTGTGTGTATAAATATATGAGACTTATCATTTTAGAATTTGTTCATCACGGGGAATTTGGCTTATGTCTTTGTTAATAAACTTAACCAGTTTCAGAAGCGTCAATATTAGCAATCGAAGTTGTTTATTTCGAATTCATGGGATGTGTTTTAACAATTTGTGAAGACAAATAATAGTTATTCGGTATTTGCATAAAATTTTCGAACTTTGCGCTTAACTTCGTCCATTAGGGTTTGTACAGATTCTTCAGAAATCGTATAAGCCGTCTTTGTCCAAATGTGCTGGAAGTGTCTGATGTCTTTGATTCCTTGCTTCTTTCCAGAAAGCTTCCACTTCATCAGAGCCCAATATCTCTCGATTGGTCGTAGCTCGGGGCAATTTGGCGGGTTTGAGGTTTTTGGTACAATGTTCACTTGATTTGCTTGGTACCACTCCATCACAGTTTTAGCATAGTGGCATGATGCCAACTCGGGCCAGAACAAACGTTTTTCTCTGTGACTTTTGATGAAGGGTAGCAAACGCTTCTGCAGACACTCTTTCTGATAGATCTCCTTGTTGATTTAGCCTTTATGACGAAAGATTTACTCTTTTTGCCACACAAGGTATTTTTTTGGGAAATTTCGATGCCTTCTTTGTTCTGAAATGTTCAGCTATAGCATTTCTGGCGATAGCAGAGTTAAAAGGCAGCCCTGGAAGCTGCTTGAAATCCTCCAGGATATAAGTTTCATCGTCCATAACAACGCATGAAAACTTCGTCAAATATTCGCATTACAAACGTCGAGCCCGTGATTTTGCTGCCAAGTTCTGTTTGTCGTTGCGATTTGGAACTGTTTTTACTTTATACGACTTAAGTCCCAAACGTTGTTTTGATTTTTGGACAAAACCAGGCGACATCCCTATTGTACGAGCCACCGTTTGAATGGAGAGATTTGGGTTTTCGTTGATATCCTTTTCACCTTTCGGTCCATGACAGGATCAGCGCGTCCAATGTTTTTGTCACTTCTCGGTTTCCTCTCTACCGTCAAACGTCCCGAAAATGATTTGGGCACATCGTGCACAGTGGATTTAGGCAAATACAATGTTCTGGCAAGGTCACGTATTGACAAGTCAGGATTTGCTGACACTAGTTTTTCTTTCGTCGCCATCTTGAATACTGAACATGAAATGTAAACATCAGTCATAGTCTTTTTCATCATAGACTCTCAGCTATACCACAGTGAAAATTTTCATTCCTATGTGCAATATTTCAAAAGTTACAATGATTTGAAGGTGTCCGGGTTAATGTAGATACAGACCTTATCATGCAAATATGGGAAAGTGCACTTATGGTGTTCAATGGATCTAAAATTCGGCCTATCGGTTATATTTGCCTGTCTTTAATTTTTATATAAGGGGCTATTCATCAACCACGTAGACTTTTCTGAGGGAAAAGGGGGTTTGACCAAAGTCTATACAGAAAAGTCAACGGGTTTGTTGGGCGGTGGGGGGGAGGGTGTTGGTGGTTGAGATTGTCAAAAATGAGTCTACGTGGCTTCTGCACAGGTCGAAGTGGGACACCCTTGCGCTGAACTGACCAGCTTGGCGTGCCGCAAGGACTCAGTAGAGATTCTTTGTCCTGAAGCATAGAATTTAGTTTTTAATATCTAAAATCTGTAAATCTAAAAATCTAAAAATTTACATAACTGAACATTTTTAAATCTAAAAATCTAAGTATCTAAAAATCTAAAAATATAAGAATCTAAAAATCTAAAACTCTAAGAATCTAAAAATCTAAAAATCTAAAAATCTAAAGATTTCAAAATAAAAATCTAAGGATCTTCAAAAATATCAAAAATCTAAAATCTAAAATCTAAAATCTAAATCAATATCTAAAAATCTAAAAATATAAAAATCTAAAAATCTAAAAATCTAAAAATCTAAAAATCTAAAAATCTAATAATCTAAAAATCAAAAAAACTAAATTTAAAAAAATCTAAAAATCTAAAAATCTAAAAATCTAAAAATCTAAAAATCTAAGAATCTAAAAATCTAAAAATCTAAAAATCTAAAAATCTAAAAATCTAAGAATCTAAAAATCTAAATATCTAAAAATCCAGAAATCTAGAAATCTAAAAATCTTAAATATTAAAATCTATATATCTAAATTTCTTAAAATCAGAAAATTAAAAATCTAAGAATCTAAAAATCTAATAATCTAATAATCTAAAAAACTAAAATTAAAAAAAACTTAAAATCTAAAAATCTAAAAATCTTAAAATCTAAGAATCTAAAAATCTAAAAATCTAAGGATTTAACAATATAAAAATCTGAAGTCTTAAAATCTAAAAATTCAAAAATCAAGATATCTAAAAATGCAAAAAAACTTAAAATTTAAAAATATTAAAATATAAAAATCTGAACATTAAAAATCTCAAAATCTTAAAATCAAAACATTTAAAAATCTACAAATCCTCAATTCTGATAATCTAAAAATCTACATATCTGAAAATTTAAAAATTAAAAAATTTAAATATCTAAGTATTTAAAAATTTAAATATCTAAAAATCTTAAAATTTTAAAATCTAAAAATCTTAAAATCTTAATATTTTAAAATCTAAATCTCTTAAAATCTGAAAATCTAATAACTTAAAATCCTAAAATCTGTACATCTAAACATCTAAAAAATAAATTTAAGGTATAACAATTTTGAAATTTAAAAATCTAAAAATCAGGAAGTTTTTAAATCTTATAATCTCATAATCAAATAAACTAATAATCTACATATTTAAAAACGAAAAATCTAAAAATCAAAACATCTTATAATCTTAAAGCTTAAAAATCCTTAAGTCTAAAAATCTAAAAATCTAAAAATCAACAGATCGAAAAATGTAAAATTCAAGAAACCTTAAATCTCAAAATCTCAAAATCTGAATATCTAATTTTCTGAAAATTTCAAATTTGATATAATACAAATCTAGATAACTTTTCTGAGTATCTAAAAATCTTAAAATTTAAAAATATTAAAATTCAAAAATCTTTTAATTTAAAAATCTTAAAATCCTAAAAGTTAAAATTCTTAAAATCTAAAAATCCAAAAATTTAAAAATCTAAAAATCGAAAAATCGAAAAATCTAAAAATCTATAAATCTAAAAATCTAAAAATCTTCAAAGCTAAAAATTTTCAAATCTAAAAATCTTAATAACAAAAAATCTAAATATCTTAATATTTATAAATCTAAAAATCTCTAAATCTTAAAAACTTTAAAATCTAAAAATCTTAAAATCCAAAAATCTTTAAATCAATCTTAAATTCCTAAAATCTAAAAATTTAAATATCTAAAAATCTAAAAATCAAATATCTCAAAATTTAAAAATCTTAATATTAAAATATCAAAAAATCGAAAAATCTAGATATATAGATATAAAAATTTCAGAATCTAAATATCTAAAAAAATTTAAACCTAGATATCTAGACATCTTAAAATCTACAATTCTACAAATTTAATAATCAAAATATCTAATGATCTAAAAATTTAAAAATCTAAGAGTCTTAAAATCTAAAAATTACAATATCATATAATCTTTGAAGCTAATAATACTTAAATCTGAAAGTATATCTAAAAGTATAAAAATATTTTAATCTAAAAATCTAAAAATTCAATAATCTGAAGATCTTAAAATCTAAAAATCCAAATATCTAAAAATTTAAATATTTAAAAATCTTAAAATCTAAAAATCTGAAAAACAAAATATCTTAAATTCCAAATATCTTAAAATTTATAAGTTTAAAAATCTCTAAATCTTAAAAACTTTAAAATCTAAAAATCTTAAAATCTTAAAACTTAACCATCTAGATATCTAGAAATCTAAAAATCCAAAAATCTTCAAATCAATCTTAAATTCCTAAAATTTAAAAATCTAAATATCTAAAAATCTAAAAATCAAAATATCTGAAAATTTAAAAATCAAAATATTAAAATATCAAAAAATCTGAAAATCTAGATTTATAAATATAAAAATTTCAGAATCTAAATATCTAAAAAATTGAAAATCTAGATATCTAGACATCTTAAAATCTACAATTCTACAAATTTAATAATCTAATTATCTAATGATCTAAAAATTTAAAAATCTAAGAGTCTAAAAATCTAAAAATTAAAACTTTTTATAATCTATGAAGCTTAAAATCCTTAAAATCTTAAAGTTTATCTAAAAGTATAAAAATATTATAATCTAAAAATCTAAAAATTCAAAAATCTAAAGATCTAAAAATCTAAAAATCTAAATATCTAAAAATTTAAATATTAAAAAATCTAAAAATCTAAAAATCTGAAAACCTAAATATTTAAAAATCTAAATATCTTAGAATTTATAAATTTAAAAATCTCTAAATCTTAAAAACTTTAAAATCTAAAAATCTTAAAATCTTAAAACCTAACCATCTAGATATCTTTAAATCTAAAAATCCAAAAGTCTTAATATCAATCTTAAATTCCTAAAATCTAAAAATCTAAATATCTTAAAATCTAAAAATCAAAACATCTGAAAATTTAAAAATCTTAATATCTGAAAATGATAATTTAAAAAATCTAAAAATCTAGACTTATAGATATAAAAATTTCAGAATCTGAATATCTAAAAATTTGAAAATCTAGATATCTAGACATCTTAAAATCTACAATTCTACAAATTTAAAAATCTAATTATTTAATGATCTAAAAATTTAAAAATCTAAGAGTCTGAAAATCTAAAAATTAAAACATCTTATAATCTTGAAGTATATCTAAAAGTCTAAAAATATTATAATCTAGAAATCTAAAAATTCAAAAATCTAAATATCTAAAAATCTAAAAATCTAAATATCTAAAAATTTAAATATTTAAAAATCTGAAAATCTGAAAATCTCAAAATCTAAACATCTAAAAATCTTACAATCTAGAAATCTCAAAATCTCAAAATCTCAAAATCTTAAAATCTCTATATTTAATTTTTTTTTAAATATCAAAGTCGTAATATTTTAAAATCTAGAAATCCAGATAACTAGAAAACAGAAAATTTTTAAATTTAAAAATCCTTAAGTTTAGAAATCTTAAAATTTAAATATTCTTAAATTTGAAAATCTTAAATTTAAAAATCTTAAAATTTAAAAATCTTAAAATTTGAAAATCTTATAATCCAAACATCTTATAATCTTAAGAAGTAAAAGCCTTAAATCTTAAAATTCAAAAATCTTAAAATCTAAATATCTAAAAATCTAAAAATCTAGAAATCTTAAAATCACAAAATCTATATACCCTTGTTTCTTAAAAACCAAAAATCTAATAATCTTAAAATCTATAAATCTAAGTATCTAAATATCTTAAAATATGAAAGTCTAAAAATCATCATATCTGATTATTTTAAAATATAAAGATCTAAAAATCTAAAAATCTATGTATCTTGCAATCTGAATATTTAAAAATCTAGAAATCTAAATATCTAAAAATCGAAATATCTAAAAATCTGTAAATCTTAAATTCTAAATATCTTATTATCTCCATATCTTAATATCAAAATACATAAAAAATTTAAAATCTGATGACCTAAAAATTTTAAAATCTAGAAATCTAGAAACCTTAAAATCTACAAATCTACAAATCTACATATCTACAAATCTAATAATCTCAATATTCAATAATCTAATAATCTAATAATTTAATAATCTAATAATCTAATAATCCTAAAATTTAAAAAATTCAAATATCTGATAATCTTAAAATCTTAAAATCAAAACATCTAATAATCTTTAAACCTAAAAATCTTTAAATCTAAAAATCTAAACCTCTTAAAATCTGAAAATCTAAATATCTCGAAATCTTAAAATCTTAAAAAACTTAAAAACTATTATATAAATCAAGAAATCAAATCTGAGAATTTTAAAGTTTTAAAATCTATGAATCTTAAAATTTAAAAATCTTAAAATTTAAAAGTCTTCTACTTTAAAAATCTTAAAATTCTAAAATTTTGAATATTTAAAAATTTTTAAATGTTAAAAACTTGAAAATCTTTAAATCTAAAAATCAAAAAATCAAAGTATCTAAGAATCTAATAATCCAAAAATCTAAGAACCACTCTTAGAATCCCAAAATATTAATATCTAAAAATCTTAAAATCTACATATCTAAAAATCTAAAAATTCAAATATCAAAAAATCTAAAAATCCAAATATCTTAATACATGTATGATGTATGATGTATGATATGTACTACCACCCATTGTAGCACGGAAACTAAGTCCGACAGCAGTGAGCTCTCCTCGCTGTTAGACTTGATCAAGCTTTAATAACCACTGATTATCCTAATCATGCCATTGTATGAAGGGCCAAAAAGGGGTTGGGTAGATCGATAGGCAACATCACTTATACGTATCCACAGGGATATAAAGAATCTCCTTCCAACAACAAGATTGGACAATTGGTCAAAAGAGCAAGCAATCTAACATGAGGATGCCCCAATGGGCGGGGAGAAGAGCCCGCCCTTTATTCACAAACTGTTAACAATGGGGAGTTGGCATTTCCACTCTCCCCATCCAGAGTGCTTCAATCGGGTGCCCTGATGGTCCCTCCCATTCCCATGAAATATTTATATAATAGTGTATGTATTTATGTAAATGAAAAATACTGTAATAACTCGGTATCTATTATTTATGATCTCCCTTTGGTGGATCCTGAAATGTAAGAAATGTTGTAAAGTGTTAAAGTGTAGAGTTCTGTGGTTTCACGCTTATGCAAGTTTTTGTTTGTTTTCAGCGATAGCAGCAATTTCCCAAAATCTTGATTTGAGGTATCCTAAAAAAGTTTGTTAAATTATACAAAAATAACATATATACATTTTAATTTACTGTTGCCATGGTCACTATTTGCTGCTTGATGTTGATTTTATAACAGTGTATTGCTGATTTTATTTTTGCTGGCTTAATTATATGCTCCTGTGTAAGGGAGTTAAAGACAAATGGAAAAAACAACAAACAACAACAACAAAAAACAACAAGAAATTTTTAAATCATCTAAGATGTAAATCAATAAAACAATTTCATCAAATATAATGATATTGTGAGTTATGATACAGACACATCAGACACTATCCGAATGGCAAACAGCTCAGATTTGGAAAAAGGTCCATTTGCAAACAAATTTAAAAATACATTAGGTAATAAGTGCAAAAGCCTACCATAGATTCCGTCGCAGCTTCTTTTGTTCAACTAGATACTTCTAGATCATAATGATAATTGGACATATAAGACATAATAATTTAAATAATATATAACCTATTAGGAGAAATTATTTAAAAAAAAAAATGTTAAAATATATATCCCAAAAACACCAGTAATGATAAAAATGATAATGATGGTGATAAAGAAGATTGATAATGGTTATGAATAAACAATGTCCTTTATGATAATATATAGTCGAGGGATATTATAATATGAACTGAAAATTACATCTGTGCCGACTGCTGTTTTGTTCCAATTGTAGACAAACTTCCGCATCCATTATGAACCAGAAAATTTAGACAATGTATGACTGCCATGAGAAAAAAAAATTAATATTAAATGTTAAATTATTTTTTAATACCTGATGACCTGGTAGACCTGAAAGATATGATAATGGAAAATTATGACATGATTTACCGGTCGCACTCCCTCACTTCGCTATTGTCATATTGACAACATTGCCCAGGCTACGCCAACCAGCGTCTCCATGTTTCAGCTGGCAGTCTTTTGTGATCATATGACTCGTGGAGGCATGAGGTAGGAACTTGTGAGGACCAGAGGTCGGTCGCACCCTCCTGCCAAGTTGTCAACTCACCATTTGTAGCCCCCAAATATCTTAATACATGTATTGAAAAATTTCAAAATCCAAATATCTAAAACTTTAAATATCTAGATACCTAGACATCTAAAAATCTGCAATTCTACAAATTTAATAATCTAATTATCTTATGATCTGAAAATTTAAAAATCTTAAAGTCGAAAAATCTTTAATTTTAAACATATTATTATCTTTAAACCTAGAAATCCTTAAATCCTAAAGTCTGTCGGAAAATCTAAAAATCTAAAAATTTAAGAATCTAGAAATCTTCAAATCTTAACATCTAAAAACTTAAAAATTTAAAAATCTTAAAATGTAAACATCTGAAAATTTAAAAATCTAAAAATCTTAAAATCTAGAAATCTTAAAATCTAGAAATCTTAAAATCTCAAAATCTCAAAATCTCAAAATCTTAGTATCTAATTTTCTAAAAATCACAAAATCTAAAGGTATAGAAATCTTGAAATCTAGAAATCTAAAAATCTGTAAATCTAAAAATTTAATAATCCTAGAATTAAAGAATCTTAAAATTTAAAAATCTTAACATATAAAAATCTTAAAATTTAAAATTCTTTATATATAAAAATCGTAAAATCTTAAAATTTAAATGTCTAGAAATCTTAAAATCTATAAATCTAAAACTTGGAAGTCTACAAATCAAAAAATCTAATAATCTACATATCTTAGCGTATAAAAATTCTAAGGTTTTGAAACTCGGCCACAACATTCTTCTATTCACACTAAGTTAATCTTGTGGCAAAATATGAGTGCAATCAGTTTAAAAAAAAACCTGACAATAATAGAAGAAAACCCGCCAAAGCCGTCATCTGCCCTATCTAAAAATGTTAGAATAAAAATAAACAAATATCTAAAAATAAATAGGATTAAAAAATTTAGGAACTTGAAGTATCAAAACCTTAATAAAAAAAACGAAAAAGGTATTAAATTGCTTTGAATATCATATGTTCAGGAGCTGAAAGATTTAAAGATAAATCAAATATAAAAAAACTCAAATTAAGAGCAGTGATATATACAAAATCATCAATATTTTCACAACATAATCACAATCACGTATGCACTGATTTACCGGTTAATTCAGTGGTTAGCCAAGTTATTTGATTCGGGATTTGTCATGTTCAAATAATAACAATGTTTTCCCGACGATGGTTTTATTCGACAAATGTTTTGTCCATTTTGTCTTTCGGTGATATTAGTGTCGATATATCCCACACAGATTTTTCATTAGGGGCTAACTGACAAGCGTAAACAATGGTCATCGGTCACCGGTCATTTCGGAGATGAAGAGTTCATCTATAAAATAGAATTGAAAACTTACATGGATAGCCTTTTTGCGATGTGAATTTTGCGGAAGAAGTCATTGCTAACGTTTGTCAGCTAGGCCCTAACGAAGAATCTTTGTCGGTATAATAAATTTAATAAACACCCCTTATCTATACCGTCTTGACTATTCAATGCAAAAATCTGATATGTCCAATCACTGTTAATTTACACTGATCGTTAAAGATGAACTTTGTGCGTTTTTGAACTTTCTCACGCCTAACAAAATGCTATTAAGTTGTTGAAATAAACTCTATTTGTTTAAGACTATGAGCTATATCTATCGATATAGCGAATCTTGATATGAGCCGGCAGATGCATTATTTCCAGTGAAAACTAGATGCGTCATCTGAAGGGCACATAACATTTTCTTCTATTTTTGACAAAATTATGAAATAACATTGAACAAATTTACCGATTCGTTGAACATGAAGAAAATATAAAAGTTTGAAGGTTACCTTTGCCCAACCATATTTATTACATTACCTAAGCATAGATAGATAGTTGTGTTTTATTCGCCAGTATTCACTACAATATTTTGTTTATTTCTCAATTATTGATAGCCTCATACCTCGGAACATGTTTTCGTTGAATTTTAATCCCAGTGCATTTTAAATGTAGCTGAAGTTTTTATTTTCCGTGTCAAAATTCCGTCAATCTCAGTCCTTTGAAATTACACAAGAACAAAATGCTTGGACAAGATTCCCGAGGGGGTAGACTACCTTAACCATTTTTAATTTCAGGACAATCGGAGTTTTGAGTTTTTGTTGTGCTTCGGTTAGGCATACATTGCAAAACACGTTGTCAGGAAGCAGACGATGTGTAAAACCATTTTTGACATGTTTTAGTGCATCCATTTTTTTTCCACACATCGCTGGTTTGATTACCATTATTTGTGGTATCAATTTGCGATGGAAATTTTCTCGACATTTAAGGTCCTTCTTTCATTATTTTCGAATTCAAACTCACTCACGAAACTGCCAAAAGTCGAAAAACTAAAATGTACACTGAAGTTTCCTGAACGTAACGACAAAGCTGATCACTGTTTCACACGCACACCCTCTGGATGGCACATCTCATCGAGATGTCATAATTTGTCATCAGTAATAAAGGCAGGTTTCTGAAGGGCTAATAAACTTAACTGAAGGGATACATATGCGGTGAAATTTGCCCGGCGGCGCATTCAAAAAAAAAAACCAGCGGCGCGACGGCCCAAAACAGTGGCGGCGGCGGCGTTATAAAATCGTCGACGTCGGCGGCGTGGCGCGTCGGCGCACAGATCTAGTTGAAACCCGCTTTGCCCCGGATGCAGAATTAATGAACGGAACCGCCCCGTCTGGGTCTGGTCTTGGAATCGAACTTTAAAATTACATGCTAATTTCAACCAACTCGGTACTACAGTAGAACAACACTTATCACCACAGTCAGTGTGGAGGTAGACGGGTGTATCGAATTCCAGTGTCGATCGTTGAGTTACAAAACGCTTGCAATGAGCTCATTGATCACTAACAGGGTGAGCACGATGCAGTCCGCTGTTTGCTCATGAACTTTTATTTACTCATCGCGGCGGTGGAGAGCCGAATCGTCGTCGTCGTCGTCGTCGTTGCCGCCGGGGCTCGAATGCGGGGCACCGAACCGACCATTTATCTTAATGAACGTACAACATGTAAAGCATGATTTATGAATCAGATTAATTATCACCGTGTACACAACACTTTTACGCTGCTGCTGCTGCTTCTACTTCTTCTGCTTCGCCGTTGTTGTACTGCTCTCGGCGCGAAGGAACGGGGTTTCTTGAGTCGCATGTTTGCCAGATTCAAGTTGACGTCTATGGAGAATTTGGATTTGTTACCCGTGTCACGTGGATTTAGCATCACGTTTTCAAACAGAAGGGAATTCAATTTATTCGCTGGAAGATGTGGATGATTCAGCTCATCTGGACTAAATCGTGATATGCTAAATTTTAATCAACTTTTCGAGACAGGCGATCAACTGGTTGTAGAATGTTTAATCAATTCGCACGTATGAGCTCAAGGCGAAAAGGGGTTTGTTCGATATTTCAAACTATATTAATAAGTCAACAATAAATTTGTGTTTCACGATGAGGCTTGTTGAAACAACCAATATTGAATTCGAAGGGTATTAATTAACAATCTGTCCGGTCGAGCAGGAAAGCAATTATATGTTTGGTATGAATCCTGATTTCAAACTCAAACCAGCTTGAAAGTGACAATCACTTATATATTTAATTATTTTTTTCTGAAACCCTATTTATGAGACTGAGACTCGAAACTAACGTACAAATTATAATTCAATGGAATAAAATTGATTACGTGTATCAAGCCTCCTGCAGAAATGCTCCGACGCACTGTTGAGGTGCCTTACGGCAGTTGATCGAACCTTTGGCCATGGCCAAAGAAAAGATGGATGTTGACATGTTCTTCAGCTCTCGTTTTGGCCACGAAACTATTGAATTGGATCCTCGGTTAAAGGATCGCCCAAAATATTTATATTGAAGTGCAGTCAATCAGTCCAAGCTACCTTTTGTTTGTGAAAACAGTACAGTGTGCCTAACAATAGGTGTCACCTTTTTTCAGTCTTCGTTTATTTCAGCTGGGTAATTTTAACTAACAGCGGAGTTGATTAAACCCGTTTTGAGTGTATTGCTTTGACAGCTTATCGCCGAATATAAATAAGCGATTCCGTTTGTTTATATTAATCAGCTACCATGGAAACCACACGGGAGCGAGTTTTAAAATTACATACGTTAAAGCTTAAAGCGTGTCAGACATTCAATAGCCTTAAGCAGTTCGGAGTGAGTAAACGTTTTGATTTTTACACCTTGAAACGGTTCAAGGAAACTGGAAATGTCCATATTCAATACAAAGGAGGTGCCAGCCGAACTGCCAGAACGAAGAAAAAGATCAAATGTGTGAGGGAGCAAATAAGACGCAATCCGGCCGTATCTGGCCGTAAATTGAGCAGACAATTGCAAATGTTCCCTGCTTCAATGAAAATGCCGTACAATAAACAATTGGTTCACGGATTGACGAAGCGCAGAAGCAAGCCAGGGTCTAAAGAAGCAGACATTTTTTTGGCTCTTCCTCCTTCAGGACTGTCATAATCAACCAAATGATCTTGTGTTTGGCAAAAGTCTTTCCAATATTCCAAGCGATAAACTACCCAGGTAACCAATAAGGCGTTACAATGCGACTTTAGGGCAGCATATCAAGCGATTAAGTCTCCTTGAATGCAATTTAAATGCCACTTTTGGCCCAATATACGGCTGTTTTACTGCAATGCTATGATAATGCTTCATTAATGCTATTTAGCATTCGAAACGCTTTTTACAGGCTGCAAGCATTTAAGTAGCATTTGAAATACATCTTTACAACAGATAGCATTCAAGATGCTGATATAATGCTAATATAATGATTGTAGCATCTGAAATGTAGATTTAGGGTTGATTTACTGCATATGAAAATGCTTATTGGTTACCTGGGTAGCTGTAGAACGCTATCAGAATGAATTGAAAACCAAGGTATGGGGCACCGTTGCACGAAAAGAAAGCTTCCTCTTCTTTTCATAGAACTTAACGTTAAAATAAGCAAGTTTTGAAGAACTATCTCCTTCCTCATGCTTCAACGCTGTATGGGAATACACCATTTTGTTTCCAACAGGACTCAGCTCCAGCTCCCAAAGCAAAGAAGACACAAGCGTGGTACGCGGAAAATTTGCTCGATTTCATCAAAAGCGAACAATGACCTGCACGTTCACCGAATCTCAACTCAGTTGACTACTTTGTTAAGGGTTTATTTGCTTCAACATATAGGCCCAACGAAAAGGCTTACTTTAGATCGATTCAAGAAACATTTGGTTGATATTTGGGACCAAATTCCTCAGGAAATCGTGCGTGCCAACTGTGATGAGTATACAAAGCGTTTGCGCAAAGTTATCAACGAAAAGGGCGAGAGATTCGAATTTAATCAATATGGTTTATTTCTATAACACGTATCTTTCAAATGAAAAATAAATGCTATGATTTGGTTGATTTTTTTTGCTGTAATTAAATTTTGTTTTAGTGATACCTATTGTGAGACACCCTGTAAAAGCTAATAAAGAACGCCGTGGAGCAAGAATTTAAATAAACAAATATTTAAATCAATACCAGTTTCCAATGACAATAAGAGATACCTCAATAAACTATCGTTGCTTCTATTTTGACGTTGTCGTTACTCTAGTGACGATATGTCAGCGAGAGCGATCTACGTAAGGACGTTTTGTGGTAGCATTAGGAGACTGGTTTTCCTCATTCGATAGGTTAATTAGTTCAGTTTTGGAGGCAGTTGGTGACAGTTCTACTAGTTTACCGCTGGTTTCATCCTGCAACTCGTCGTGAATTGCAGTTTCATGTTGTAACAGTTTGCGGACTGGCAATAAGGGTCAACTATAGTCACTAGATTCAAAGTCTGGCGGATACAACGACGGAAGCCAGTTAGAACTTTCACTTAGCGGAGTCAATCGAACATTACTGAAATGTAATGCTCAATTGGCTCCGCTAAGTGACAGCACAAATTGGCTCCCGCCGTTGCATCCACCAGACTGTGAATCTAGTGTCTATAGTTGACCCTTATTGCCAGTCCGCAAACTGGGGTTCGTGACGTCCGTGCCAAATCGTCCGCGATTTCCCTGCCCAACCATTTACGGTACCTACCGAACCTCGCGTCATATGGGCCTTCCTCCGATCGAGAAAGCCAGGGACAGGACCAGGGTTGGAACGTCTCGAGGCAGCTACCCCAGAGTCGTTCTTGTTCCCAATGTCACGACCACAAACGGCTTCCTGTTAGATCCCGCGCCATTTCCAAGGTGCATCACGGGAGCGGCGAACTACTTCCACACCCCTGAGTTCAGAACTTAGGATAAACAGTAGTAACCGTAGCCTCTTGGGCTGTACAAAACTAAAACAACTATTCAAACATATTCAATGAATGTTCTAAAACGTCCACGACATCATAGAATAATCTAGTTAGTTTTAGGTCATTCAAAACATAGGGTCTACAATTGTAACAGTAACTTTATGGGCTATACGAAGATAAGTTAGTATGTTTGGTATGCATATTCCAAGATTATCTCAGGTCTTCCAGGCCATTCATTGAATATGTTTGAATTTGAACCCCAAAGCCAACTGAGTCGATTTGAAATCGACCACCTAGAGCACTAACGCTACCACATAACTTTGACAGTTGTTTCGATTGTCTGTCTACACAATACCTCGAGCGTATGAAAGCAATGCAAAGTTACACTACGAACACGTTAAAAGTAAGATCGAAATGTTTAAATTATATTATACATTAAAACACATTAAAATTGTACGTAAAAAGTGAATATATTTAAAAAAGTGTCAACTAGAAGTTGATATCTACAGTTAGGCACAAAATATCGAAGAATAGACTGTTACATTAGACGGAAAACATACGAAGAAAAGTAAGTTAACCTCTATAAAATGCGCCTAACAAATAAAGTCTTTTGAAGCTTTAAGCTTTTTCCAATAAATAAAACGAGTTTGTCTAATGAGGTTTTCGAAAAATCCGTCCCGTAACAGCTACTGTTGCAACAGTAGTTCTGAACTCCATGACAGTTTGGACGACTTAGCTCATCTCAGAGAAGATATCCTACTTTTTTCAATAATGTCTATGTTATTGAGCACCACTGTAATCCGAACACTCCAAATTGGTTGCATAATAACGCTGGGAAATTTAAAGCCTATAGCCTAAAGCTTCCGCGCACACGGGGCACGCAGAGGACTCGGCGTGCCCTTACTTTTGCAGATACTGTCTGAAGCAGCCGTGGCCTGTAGTATTTGTGTCCAGTGGAAGGTAACTTCCCCATGTCACTGATTGGCCCATTCAAATATTTCCGGAATTCCTACCTTTGGTGTAATTATTCAACTCCTTCTGCCACCTGGACGTCGATGTAACTCTGGTGGTCTTGCGAATACCACTTGTGCCCCTTTGCTCGAAGCTTTCTGTATCCTCTTTTATGCCCGCTAAAACGCATACCGCGGCGCGTGACACTGTGCGGTATGCGCTGACCACTCTCAGACATATTGGCCTGTGAGTACTTTCGAACTTTCCGAGGTTGCTCTTAGTACTTAGGGTGGTGACCCATGCTGGCCCGCCATACATAATTATAAACAAGGCGACGCTTTCCAGGAGCCTGTGCTTGCTCCCCTGTACCGCTGAGCTATACGACATCATGCGGAATAATGCCGATGCAGCCATAGAGGCTCTCTGGCAGGCCTGATCGACGTGACGGGTGAATGACAACTTATGACAACCCCAAGTACTGCAAAGACCTCTTCGATTCAATCGTGCAGTTACCTGCACTGATCGTCACCTGTTGCTCCGATTTTCGGTTGTTAACAACCGTGACCTCGGTCTTATGGTGGGCTAGCTCAAGTTTCCTGGAGTTCATCCATCTATCCACAATGCCAAAGGAGTGCGAGGCCGTTCACTCAACCTCTTCCAAAGCACCGGACCCAGGATCGAACCTTGTGGGACGCTTGCGGTGAACTGATCACGTTTCTAGCCTACCTCTGTATTTTACACCAGCACGTGATTCTGGAAATAACTTCCCAGAATCTTGTACAGGTATACCGGAGTATGAAGGCGTTGAAGCGAGTCAGCGATAGCCATCCAACTGGCGCCATTGAACGCATTTCGCACGTCGAGGGTGACCACCGCACAGTAGCGGACACCTCGCCTCTTGCACTGGATTGCCACTTCGGCCGTTTTGGTGACGGACAGAATTGTATCCACCGTCGACTTCCCATTACGAAAGCCGAACTGGTTTGGCCCATACCCTTCGTGAATTTTGCGAGTCTATTGAGAATAACCTTCTCGAACACTTTATCCGCCGTATTCAATAGCCATATAGCTCTATATCTCGATGGGTCTCCTGGTGGCTTCCCTATCTTCGGTAGCAATAATAGAGCCTGGATTTTCCAGGCATTCCGGCTATGACGCTCGGGTCGTGGCTCGGAAAGAGTCCTCCAACGATCACCTGCAGCAGCTCTGATGAACGCTCGGTTGGAGCCGCCGATCCTCTGGTATTGGCCATTACTACCCGATAGGCGTCACCCCACGGGTTCGCATTGGCCCTCTGACACAGACCCTCGAAGCAGGCTCGCTTGCTGGCCTTTATCTCGCTCTTTAGTGCGGCCTTCGCGGCGACTAGCGCCCCTCTACGCTCGATTCTCTCGGCGTCTGACCGCGCTCTCTGCACCCTCCGTCTTGCGTGGAGGCATGGTCTTCGGAGGTCGGCAATCGACTCCGTCCACCAATACACCGACGATCTTCCATTCCTCTGGCTCCTACGGTTGGTAAGGCAGCTTCCCCACTCGAGCGCCGAAGCGTTGAAGTCCCCCGCTATTAGCAACGAATTCAGGCCATTTAGCTCGGATCGAGCATATTGGAAAACTGTTCGATCGACCATTTTGCTGCCACACCTTCTGCACATGTTACGCCTTTGCACTCCCAGGACATGTGCCAGCTCTCTGGGCATCTACAGCGTGCCTTCGGCGGCTGGTGTGGGCTAAGTGGGCATATGAACCAGCCCACCTTCACCTTCGCCACTTTCAACGTCGCGTCCGCGTCGACTGCCGCTACCCTCATGGTTGCCACCTGGGTCGTATGTCTGCACCTCTGGCAGCAACCTCGACCTTGCACTGTTCCTTTAGTGCAGTGGAGATCTCGTCTGCCTCGGTGATCTCATTCAGGTGTTTACACTGGATCGTCTCCTGCGAGACGAGGGCGCGCACCTCCATACCCTCACCTAAGGCCTGTCTTGCCAGGTCTCTATACGCCGGGCCCTTTAGCGTTGTCGCCTTCTTCAGCTTCATGAGCATCTCGCCAGTGCGGGTACAGCGTATACTCCGTACGTCAGCACCTAGGCCTGCCAATTTAGCGTCCCTTCGTATCGCTTTCAAGACCTCCGAGTACTCTGACACCTCGGTCTTGACGATGAGAGCCTCTCCGCGGTCACCTGTGGCTTGTCTTTTTCTTTTCTGGTTTTAATCCCCCTTTTTCAGACCGTATTCCAGTGGCTATCCCTGCCACGCCTGGGATCGTCACTCGTCCCCCTCCTAGACTAGCGTCTGCTTCCGTGCTACTTATGGCTGTTCTCGTTGGGGCCCTGCCGCTCGGGCCCCCTTCGGCACGTGAGACAACACGCGAGCTGGGTGTCGCACCTTTCGCGCTGGGCTTAGCGCCGGGGCCTCTCTCTTTACGGGCAGCTGGAGCTGGTCGCGAGGATGGACCCTCAGACCCCGCCGCCACGTTCACGTAGGAGGACCTCACTAGGCCGCCTTTAGCGAACGGATTCGCTTTCTCTTGGGTTTTCTTTGTTTCCTCCATGTTGTTGGGTCCCCCTCCAGCCGCTATCCAAGCCCACGTGGAGTAGTCGCTATTGTGATCCCATGGTTGTCTATGTAAGCAGGGAGGCCATGCGAGGGTTGACACAGCCTTTCATGGGGAACCGTGTTCAGAGCCGGATCGGATGCTTCTGTGGTATGAAGTCTACCATTTGTAAAGCCGCTGAGAATATGCAGGAATTCAAAAAAAATCGAGTCAGGCATCCGGAACTTGATGAAAAGTGTTCCATTGAAAGTTCTCAAATTCGTGAGAGAATCCCGTTTTATGAAGAATCCTCCATTGGTTTGAATTAAACCTTACATTTTCATATGATTTGAAATAGAAATTTCTGTCAACACACCATTTGAAGCCCAAGGTCACTTAGGAGTTTGTACAAACTCTTATAGCTGTAGTGAAGCGGTCCTCCTTTAGCTCAACCGGTGAAGCTATAAAACAACACCGTGCTGGAGGTGGCTGGGTTCGATTCCCGATCTGGTCTGGGATTTTTTCGTTAAAGCAAAAAAATCTCGATTCCCTGGGCATAGCCTATGATTGTACTTGCCACACAATCTTTTGAAACCAAAATTGGTACTCAGCAGCAAAAGCTCTTAATAATTAACTGTGGAAGAGCATTTAGCACACTAAGTTGAGAGCAGGCAATGCTGGCCTTTGTGAAACCAATAAGTTTCAAATGCTTAAGAAGATGAAACGCAAAGCTCGTGATTTGTATATCAATGCAAAATAATCGTGTTTGGATCTATTGAATGTGTAAACCTTGGGATATGAAATAAATAGTTGTGCTGTGACAGAATTCGTTGGAGTTTTTCCAGCATAAAAAACACTCGGTGTTGCGTTTCTATTAGCTTAAAGCTAGAATTCAATTTATTAAAATAGGTTGAAGAACAATATTAATATTTTACCTTACAATTTAGTCTCCAATTTCAGTCTTATTTAAGTCACAACAGTGAGAATATAGTTTTATGCTTTAAAGATAATCTTAAAGATAAGGATTGATAATTCAAGGTTCTTTCTAGCTCAAAATGGTTTTTGTTTTTAATTTTGTCTCAATTCTGCACATCATTACGTTTGACGGTTTGTGCTTGCCGGATCAGCCGTTGGTTTTGATGTGGCGCTTTTGCTACCGTTGTTGGTAGCCGATACGAGGGGCTGTTGCGGCGAACATCCTCCCCCGCGTGTCGCCATAGCTTCCGGTTTGGCGTCACCAGATTTCTCCACGTCCAGCACAGCCAGTTTTACTGTAGGTCTCTTAAGAACTCCAGATGACGTCAGCACTTCTGCACGCCGGACCACTCCATCCTTGCCTGTGATAGTTCGAACTACCCGTCCTCTAATCCACCGGTTCCTTATGTTCTCGTCAGCCACGAAAACTAATTCACCTTCCTTGATCGGCCTTACATCCCGAAACCACTTAGTTCGCCGGGTGATGGTAGGCAGATACTCCACTATCCAGCGACGCCAAAAATTATCCAGTACATGCTGCACCATATTCCAGCTACTCCTCAAGGACATTCCCTCGTCCGTTGGGCTTTTTTCTGGCTCACGTAACTCCCTTGGAGCTCAGCAGCAAGAAGTGATTCGGGGTCAAAGCTTCGTGATTGGCTGTTTCCAGGGGAATGAAGGTAAGTGGTCGCGAGTTAACCATACTCTCTGCTTCTGCTACAATGGTTGCTAGTGATTCCTCGTCCAGTTTCCGGACTATGGGGATCGATCCTAGTGCAGATTTTACAGCCCGAACCATCCTTTCCCAGCAACATCCCATGTGCGGGGCAGAAGGTGGATTGAATCTCCATTGAGTGTTGGCGTTTGTGAAAGTGTTGCTCAGTTCGATGTTGATGTTCTTGACTTCATCCGCCAGTTCACGACTCGCTCCAACAAAATTAGTTCCGTTGTCCGTTCCGTGCCACAAATCTTCGTATCGCCTTCTTGCAGGAGTCTGTAGACAAATTGGCGATAACCTCTAGATGAATAGCCCGGACAGTGAGGCAGGTAAACAATCAGATACACCGTTTCACCGCAGTCCTTCCTACTTTGATCAGGTATGGGCCAAATATGTCCACTCCCACAAAGGTGAAGGTTCTTACAAATGGTTCTAACCGCACTGCTGGTAGCGGTCCCATTTTTGGAGCTACAGGCGTAGCCTTGTACACAAGACACCATATGCACCGTTCCCGCACTAGTCGTACCTGTACTCGTAGTTTCGAAACATGGAACTTTTTTCGTACTTCGTTGACGACAGTTTCGTCATTTGCGTGTCCAAATTTACGATGGTAGTAGTTCAATACCAACTCCGTTATGCGGTGATTCCTCGGTAGAATAATAGGGAACTTTGCGTCGTAGGATAGTATTTCCGCCGCCGCAGCACGACTTCCCACTCGCAACACACCGTTGTCATCGGCAAACGGTGTAAGTTTCGTAATTCCACTCGATGTATCTAGTTGTTTCGCCAACGCGCCTTGGTCCTCCCGTTTCTTCTTCAAGATCGCGACTTCCTCAGAAAACGCTTCGGATTGTGCAATCTTCCACAAGATTCCTTCCGCCATCTGTAGTTCCTTACTTGTTATTCCAATCGTATCCGTTGGGTCAGTGTGGGGAGTTCGCAGCTTGTTGATGAAATGGTACACGTAGGCCATACACTGGAGCAAACGTTCAAACTTCGAAAACCTGTCAGTGTCCACCATCGGCTCCACCCATATGACTGCAAACGGCTGAAGTTCTCTGTCACTTTCATCCATATTCTCTCCTTCGTTTCGATCCATAGCCCATAATTCTGGGTGTTCATATAGAAATTCTGGTCCCTGGAACCATCGGCTGTCTACGTTGCAAGCAGGACCTTTCCCCCACTTAGTTGCTTCGTCTGCTACGTTGAGCTTTGTTGATACCCATCTCCATTCGGCGACGCTCGATAAACTCAGTATCTCGTCGATTCTGAAGGCAACAAACTGGCGATACCTGTGCGCATCAGATTTTATCAACGAACAGACTGTGGACGAATCGCTCCAAAAGCAAGTTTTTTGGATCTCTATCGTGTGGTTTTGTTCTATTGCGCAGGCGAGCTCCCATTAATTCCAGTCGTGGTATTGAAAGTTCTCGAAGAGGTGCGACTTTGGTTTTCGATGAAACTAGTGCGACCCAGACTTGCCCTTTATCGACGATGCGAAAGTATCCCACAGCCGCATAAGCTTGAGCACTAGCATCTACGAATATGTGTAGCTCCAGAGACTTGTAGCTGTCAGTATTGTATCTCGGAAAATAGCAACGTGGTATGCGTAATCCATCCATCTCATTAAGTACAGTGAGCCATTCCATCCAACGCTTTGAGATCTGCTCCGGAACCTTGTCATCCCAATCAGTGTCTGTCCGCCAAACGTCCTGAATAAGGATCTTTCCCTGGACAACGAACGACGCCACTAGCCCTAGTGGATCATATATACTCATGACCACTCGTAACATTTCTCTCTTCGTGGGGGTTTGCAAAACTGCAGTGAAAACATGAAGACATCTTCCTCTTGCAACCATGCCATTCCCAGAACGCGCTCGAACCCAACCTCCTTATCCGGCAACATGGCTTTCGATGATTTCCTGTTTGTCTCTTCTAATTTCTCCAACACGCTTTTGTCACTCGACATCCAATTTCAGATATGAAATCCAGCTCGCTTGTGCACTTCAATCACCTCCGTCGCCACCTCGATAGCTTCTTCTGCTGTATCAAAACTGTCGACGTAATCATCCACATAGTGTCGCTTAATGACGGCCGCCGACCCTTTCTGTAATTCCAACTCTTGTTCCGATGCATTTAGGTTCTTGATATATTGGGACTACGCTGGAGAGCAGGCCGCTCCGAATATTGCTACGTCTGAAACCACGATGCTCATCGGCAGCTCAGGTGAATCTCTGTATGGAAACAGCAAAGCACTGCGGTCCTGTTCGCGTATCTCTATCTGCAGGAACATCTCTTGAACGTCTGCTGATACTGCGATCTCTCGCTCCCGGTACGGAAACATAACGGATAAAAGCGGTGTCAACAGGTCCGGACCTTTTAGCAGCATTGAGTTCAATGATACGCCTTCAACTTTCGCTGCAGCGTCCCAGATTACTCTTACCTTTCCCGGCTTCTTCTCATTTACTACTGCACTGATCGGAAGGAACCAAGTACGTCGTAGATCAAATGCTTCCAGTTCCGTCGTGAAGGTTGCTTCGTGAATGGAGCATTTGGACTTGAAGTCTGCAATCTGGCGACGAACACTCTCGTACAAATCCGGATTCCGGGATAAGCGCTTTTCAAGGCACTTGAAACGACGTTCAGCCATCGGTCTACTGTCCGGAAACTCCACGTAGTCGTACTTCCAAATCAATCCTGTCTCGAACATCCCATTGATGGTACGGCGCGTAGTTTCATCTAGGATCTTTAACGCCCGCTGTTCATCTACTCCTTTTAGGGCAGGAACAACTGCTACACCCAGGCTCTCGACCTCGAAAAAGTGTCTGACGTAACCGTGAAGATCTACATCCGACGGATCGGCACACATATGTAGTTGTCCACGTGGTATTCCTCTTTCTGGCCTTCGTAAACTTCCACATACAGCCCAGCCGATTCTAGTTTTAGTAGCTATTGGCTCATTTGACTTTCCTTCTCGGATCCTAAGAGTCGCTAGCAGACGGGAATTACTGAGCCCTATCAATATACCCGGTACAGCAGATTCAATGCTCTTCACCGGAAGATTGCTTGGGTGTGAAAACCTTGTTGACAGTTCCTTGAAGTCCAACGTTTGTCGTGGAAGTCCCAAGTTCTTCACAGTGTACACATCCGATACCTTAAACCGTTTATTTTTGCCAGCTTCCGATATCTCCAAGTTCACTAACTCGGATCCAGCAATTTTCTTACTAACACCTCCCGTCCATTGGAGATACAATGATTCCACTCTGCCTTCAGCGCCCAATTCCTCGGCGATCGAACGTTCGAAGAGCGTCACCGAAGATCCGTCATCGAGGAAGGCAAATGTGTTAACCTGACCTCTTTGACCGTACAAGGAAACTGGAAGGCTTCTTAATAGTGTTGAAGAGGACAAGTGACGATATACTGTAACTACGGCACTCGTAGATCCTTCGTCCGATTTCGATTCAACCGGTGCCTCGAAATGTAGCAAGCGGTGGTGTCGCTTAGGGCATCCGTTGATCCCGCAAGCCTCACCTTTACACGGCCATCGTGGATGTGCTATAAGAGCTTGCAAAGCTTGTGCGCCTTGACCGACTTCCAACGACCGTCCAAATCGAGTCCTTTGAAAACCGTACAATTTTCAATCAGGTGACTTCTTCGAATGCCCTGTTGTTTTCTCTCGATGTCCCGTTTTGGTTGTCTCTTCATGATGTTTCGATTGACTTGTTCCCGTCGCCATGTGTGAGTTTACGTAAGACTTCTCCTTTGGTTTGTTTCGCTTTTCTCTCCCTACTTTCGGTAGAATGCTAGTGACCTGAGTTACTCCACTAGCAGCCGATGATACTTTCGCCATGTAACCACTGAATATATTCAAATCCACCACCGGAATCTGCTCTTGATAGAGCGCCCAACTGAATTTTGCCGTTGCTGGTAGTTTGTTGACCAGTTCTTGAAGCAAGCTGGGGTTTGATAAATGTCTTTCCAAACCGACTGCTTTCAAGTGCCCGCATAAATTTTGCACTACTAGTCCAAAACTCACCAGACTCTCTAATCGATCAGCTCGTGGAGCTGGAGTAGCCCTCACTTTGGCAATCATATTATTGACAATTTGTTCTGGACGACCATACAGTTGCTGCAGTGTCGACAAAATCTGAGGTACCGTTGACGGATGTAGTAAAAAACTGCTGACTGTATCTTTGGCGGTTCCTCTTAGGCTGCGTTGCAAGCGCAGAAGGTTTTCTGCATTGGAGTAGCCACAGATCTCCGTGGAGTGCTGATGGCTACTTATAAAAAGCGGCCAGTCTACTGGATCACCGGAGAAAACGGGCAATTCCTTAGTGACCCCTTGCCTAGCTGCTAATTGCTGAGACGATGGTCCTAAATAACCGAAAGCAGGATTCGGGACGAATCCTGGATTGGGGACCAACTCAGGATGAAGTGGTTGAATCCCAGGATTTCCTAAGTTACTCTGTCGTCTACTTGGGAGATCTTCATTAATGAAAGGCGAAGGAGGTGGTGGAAGTGGGGGACTATTGTACTGACTATTTCCTGACAAATTACGTTCCCTATTCCTTTCAGTTACATTTTGTGGAAGTAGTTGTGGACTAGTGTAACCACTTACCGACAGTTGACCTACTCGACCAACCGCTTCTACACAGATAAAAAGAAACACTGAATTTTCTGCGTTATCTAATGCACATAAAGGGAATGCTAAATTTGGCAGAAAATAATGGGATATTTCATGTAAATTTAAGCCAGATAACGCCTAAATCTAGCCAGTTGTATGAAAGATTGCAAACAATATCGTTGTTTACGCTCTTTTGGCTTGGAATTACACGAGAGGAAATTTTACGCGCTTGTTAAAATTAATTATTTTTTTCTGTGAGCTGTTGAACTTCATTTCGCAGTGTCCAGTACTTCTTCTCCGCAAGAGTCCGCAGATGATTGGCTTCATGTTCCCGTTGGGTACCTGCTGCTAATTGGGATCGTAGTTGATGTTCCGTGGCTTGCAGACGCTGATTCTCCTCTAACAATTCCGTATTCTGCCTCTGGATTGCTGCATATTCTCGGCTACGATGATCAAGCTGATTTCGCAGATGGGCCTCCGATTGCTGGATTTGATTCATCACCTCGACGTGCTTGATCTCGAGATATTTGATGGTATCTTGGAATGCAGTTACCTGACGAGCACGACCTTCCAACTGAGCACGTAGATTCTTTTCCGATTCTCGTTTCCGCTTCGTTTCTTCGCCGTACTGCGCTTCCAATATCTTCATCCTGTTAATCAATTCCAATTCCCGCTGGCGTCTTGTGTCCATTTCCGAGTTGTGCTTTTCCTTCAGCTCATGGATGTACTCTACTCTCTGCTGCGATTCAATGGTATGCTGCTTACGACGTTCCCCAGTTTCGGAACTCCATCGTTCGTATGACGCAATGTCAATCCGATCCGTTTTCGGTACAGCGCCGGTCCTCGAATTTGCCGGTACAACGTCATCTTCCTCGAGAAGGTCAACATATGGCCTCAGATCTACGAACGATATATTAATTTTATTTTCGCTCCGATCAACTTTTGCGACGGCCAGTCCACAAGCCCCATCAGGAGAACGTTCCACATCTTCGCCAACTGTGAGGCTTCCTATAGTTGCAGGGATTGATTCTCCATCTAATCCCTTGCCGAACAATTTAGGAATTGCACATTCGGAAACACTTTTTGGCATTGAAGAAAAGTGTACCACCTGCGGAATGCCAGATGCAGTTTGAGGCAGATTAGCATCTACAGATGTTGACGTAGGCGTCCGTCCAACGACGACATTGCCGGTACTCTCGGCTGGTTTAGTCTGCTTCACCCAATCTTCCGTCCTTCTTGCACTTCCCTGGCTGCTGCGCATACTGCGTACACTCCTCGCTTCCACGTCGTCTTGGCGGCTTAACAACTCATGCTTTCGGGCAATAAATTGCTTGCCTCGCTCAAGCTGTTCACGAAGTTCCTTTTCATTCAACGCTTTTTCCTTGGCAATCCTCTCTTGGCTCAACTCTTCCATTAGCCTGCGTTCTTCTTCCAAACGGTCCAAATCTCGATCTATTCTAGCTCTGCGGGTGTCAGATGTGCTTGATATTCCACTGGTAATACTTTGCGCTATGTCAGGAATACGAGGAACGCAGGTTGAACAGGAAAAACTTGTCGTACGTACCGTGGCAGTGTTTACATTGGCACAAGAGAAATGGTACAATCGGTTGCAGTTTTGGCACTCCACCATGAACCGTTCCGCATCATTCGAACGCTCGCATCCGCCGCATTCATTATTTCCACCAGCGTCGTTGTCAACAATCGATGCCACAAACGAATCTTCCGGTGAACGATTCGACACCTTTTCGTCGTCTTCGATTTCGAGATTAGCATTTACCTGGTCAATCCTCGTTCGCAGCCGTGTCTGCCGAACATTTGACGGGAAATCCATGGCACCTTCGGTAGGTTAAATTCTTTAAGTTCTGTTGTGACAGAATTCCTTGGAGTTGTTCCAGCATAAAAAAACACTCGGTGTTGCGTTTCTATTAGCTTAAAGATAGAATTCAATTAATTAAAATAGGTTGAAGAACAATATTAATATTTTACCTTACAATTTAGTCTCCAATTTCAGTCTTATTTAAGTCACAACAGTGAGAATATAGTTTTATGCTTTAAAGATAATCTTAAAGATAAGGATTGATAATTCAAGGTTATTTCTAGCTCAAAATGGTTTTTGTTTTTAATTTTGTCTCAATTCTGCGCATCATTACGTTTGACGGTTTGTGCTTGCCGGATCAGCCGTTGGTTTTGATGTGGCGCTTTTGCAGGGATGCCAGATATTTTTTTCAAATGTCTGTGATAAAAATTTGAAATGTCTGGGAATGTCTATAAAAGTCTGTAATTTTTTTTTTAAATTAGACGAAATGACGTAATAAGAGAGCGAGTTATGCCATTATCGCTATTTGTGTGATTATGTTTAAATGTCTGCACCTATTTCTTGGATTGCAACCTTACACTATTGTTTCATATATTTAAACATTTGGTAATTTTTTTCCTGAACCTCTTTACTGTCTACACTTCTGATAAGTCCTATCCTGAACTACGAGGAAAGTTTCTGCAAAACTTTGAGAAAGTACTCTCCAGAATTACTTGGAAAATCTTCTTAAGTTGTTAGAAGTTTCTTCCTGAACTTATAAGAAGTTCTTCTCTGAACTGCCGAAATAATCTCTTCTGAACTTCAGAAGAGTATTCGCCTGAACTTTGGGAAAGTTTGTTCCTGAATATCTGAGAAATTCCAGCTTGAACTACTAGAAAGATTCCCCTATACTTCACGAAAGTTTCTTTTTGATTTTATCAGAAGAATCTACCATAACTTCTGGATTTTCGTAAATTTCGAGAAGTTCTCATTCTGAAATGCTGGAATGTTCGATTCGGAACTTTAGGGAAGCTCTCTAGCACTTCTGGGTAGTTCCAACTGAACTTTTGGTCTCTTCGAACTTCTGAGGAGTTCTCTAATGTTTTTATTTGAAAAATTCATTCTTGACCCTACAGGTAGTGCCCTCTCTGGTAGGTTTCTTCCTGAAATTCGGGGAAGTTTTTTTGGTTTTTTTTTATCTGGAACTGCAAGGAAAATGTTATTCCAAAATTTTTAGGAAAATTCCCTTAAATTTGTTCTTGAAGTTTCTTCCTAGACTTCTGAGAAGTCTTCTTCAGAACTTTTGGGAAGTTTTCTCCAGAACTTTGGAGAAGTTTGTACCGGAACTATTGGGAAATTCGTGCTCACATTAGAAGGAAGCACCCCGAATGCTCCTGGGAAGTTTCATTTTTTTCTCTCTAAAGAATTTTGAGAAATCCTTATTCAGAAATGCAGATTGTTCTCGTCCGAGCTTTGGAAAAGCTGCCAAGCACTTCTAGGAAGTTCCAACTAACCATTCGAGAAGTATCTTCCGGAACTTCTGGGATTTTTTTTCCTGAACTTGAGAGAAGTTCTTTCCTCAGCTTTTATGACGCATCGTCCTGAGGATTTTCTTCCCGATTTTGTGATAATTTATAGGTAGTGCTTTTCCTGGAAATTTGGGAATGTTTTTTTTCTGAACTTCTGGGAAGTTCAACTTTGAATTTCTGGGTAGAACTCCAAAACCTCTGAAAAATTCCCAACTTCAGAGAAGTCCTCTTCCCTACACTTCTTTTTGAAGCTCTGTTAAGTCCTCCCCTGATTCTTGGGAAAGTTCTGTCTTGAAATTCTGGTAAGTATGATCTTGAACTTTGGTAATGAATTTTTGAAGGTTCTTCTAGCATGAACTGTTTACTCTCAATACGTCTGAGAAGTTTCTACCTGGCCATAGGAGAAGTTTTTTTTCGAGGACGTCTCTTAATTTCTCAAATATGATTTGTATTGTTGTGAACCTTGATTTTCGATGTGACTTAATAGCAACGGACCAATATTACCAACACTTTGAGTAATTTTTCGCATAGGTTTGAACACGCGTGGGATTGAACGCTACATAAGTAGGGACTTCATGTTACCCTCGGCAAGGGCCTATACGATACTTATCTCTAGGCCCATTATGCCGCCAAGTGGTCCACCACTTTCGTTTCTTCAAGGATTTTTACTTTTAATGATACCTACAATATTACAAAATTTTACAACAAAGCTTCTTACTGTATATACAATACTGTTCAGATTCTCGTACGTTTTAAATCCAAACGTCAGAGAATAACGGGTGTCCACTAAAAAATTAGAATAATTTCAATACTTTTCCATCAGAACAAAAACGGCCGCATAGAAATGTCACTTTAGATGAATGAATCGTTGCACTCTCCAGAAAATTTTCATACACTCTTATTTCACTCTAACATGTTCAGTCGTGTTCAGCATGCCGTCGAAACAGGAAGAACTGCGCGCGCGCGTTGTACAATTCTTTCAAGCGAACGAAGATCGCGGAAAAAAATACACGGTGGACCATTTTTGTCGTGAAAAAGTTCCGGTATCCACCGTATACCGTATCCTGGCATGCATGAGAGTAACCTGGAAGAAAAGGTTGCGGCCGTCCAGCGAAAATAATGAATGAGAAAACGCTCCGCTCGCTGTGCAGCATGTTCAACAACAAGGATTCGGTAAGTCAACGGGAAGCAGCCGAAAGTTCCATTGTTCGAAGTCACTCATCTGCAAGACGCTAAAGAAAGAAGGAATAGTGTGTAGAAAGAAAATCAGATCCCCAGAGTACACAGATGAGCAGATTCAAACCGTGAAATCCCAATGCCGCTGGATGACTCGGAATTACGGCGGAAAATCTTTCGTTCTGGACGACGAAAGCTACTTTCCTCTTTCGAAGTCTCAGATACCGGGAAACGACCGATTCTACACTAAGGACAAATCTACTACTCCTCCAAAAGTAATGTATAAGTTCAAGCACAAATTTGAATCGAAGGTTATGTTATACATCGTAATATCCGATAAGGGTATTTCGAAGCCGTGGTTCAAACCAAGCGGTTTTGGCCATCAACCAGGAGGTGTACCAAAGAGAGTGTTTGCAGAAAATACTCATCCCATTTCTTAAACAACATCACTCGGATGGCAAATACGTGTTTTGGCCGGACAAGGCATCATCGCACTACGCAAAAAAAACGCTAACGTTTTTGGAGAGCCCAAATATACCATATAACCCAAAAGACCGGAGTCCGACAAATTTGCCACAGTGCCGTCCTATCGAGGATTTCTTCGGTCTTTTGAGCTCCATGGTATACAAGGATAATTGGAAGGCCAAGAACACCAAGCAACTTACCAACAGGATCAAAAGCTGCATCCGAAAAATCGATGTGGCTGCCGTCCAACGGTCATGTTCAAGCATAACGACTAATCTGCGCCTCACTGGAGGACCACGGACCATATGACAATATTCACTAAACTTAGTTTAAAGATTTAAGTTGACCCTTTTAATAAAATAAATCAGTTTGAACAAAACTTCACTGGTATTTTTTTCCTGACCCATTCTTTTCGTTCTCATTATTTAGTGGACACCCGTTACCTTTATTTGAAATTTAAAAATATATTTCAAAGGTCTGTAAAAGTCTGCAACACAAATAAAATGTCTGCTAAATGTCTGCATCGTTCAAAAGTCTGCAATAAAAATGAAAAGTCTGCAAATTTACAGACATGTCTGTGAATATGGCATCCCTGCGCTTTTGCTACCGTTGGTGGTAGCCGATACGAGGGGCTGTTGCGGTGAACAAGTTGTATTAGAAATAAAATGCTGTCTGCTTCCTGAACTCAGGTTATTGAGTTTCATTAATCTAGTAGATTATATTGCAAAATTGTAGATGCTTTTGGCACTCCAATCCTCTAACTTTTATGGTAAACAACGTACGACGAAGTTGTTTCCTTTGGTCAACTTCTTTGATATAAAATAAGCGATTCAACTGTCTCGCTCACGACTCAGTCTAAACGAATCATTCGTTTGCATCGAAGCATTTGCTCGGGGCTCCCTCGACTTTTACACCAATATATATTTGAATTAGACATTTGATAAAAGAAAACCATTAAAACATGACAAACTACAAACCGACACCAGCAATTCGAAACTTTTGTTTGTGCAAACTCGACAGCATCAGAAACATGAGCTCAGCAGACTAACTCTCCAACGACGACGAAAAAAATAAAAAATGCTCAAATGCTGCTAGCAGCTGATATTGAATTTCACATGAAACACCCCTTGACTCGACTGGGCCAATGGAAAGCCATTAGTGCCAATGGTTGAACGGTGAAAGAGAGCGAGAAACGCTGGGCGCGATTTGGAATTAGTATCAATTTGTGCTTTGATGTAAATTCACGCTGATGCCTGGCAGGATTTTTTATTCAGCGCAATTTATTCATGATGCCTTTCTTTCTGCGATTCGTGTTGCTGTTTGATGATGCCAGGCATGATAACCGCCCATACTGCTGCTGTATGCCTTTGTGTATAATGTTACACCCACCCGAAATGAACGAAGCTGCCCGTGAACCCTGCGCTGATTCAATTTTGCCTTTTCAATCAATATGGTAATGGATCGGGGTTGGGAATTGAAACGAAAAATTAAAATCAAATCAGACCTGATGATGAAACTTTACAACGCTAACTGCCACAAGCTCGTACCGGCAGTTAAGTGCACTGCTGATTGAGTGTGATGCATTCAATCACCTGCCTCGTAACGTGCAGGTCAATTTCACCGCTACATTTCCTCTCGGATCCATTAAGCACTCTTGTACCACATGTGCAAATTCTCACCACCAACTGCACTTGGCTTGTATTTCGCCATGACCCGCATGTCACTCGTTGTGTAAAGCGACAAGATGCTTATTATCGCGCCACGTTCGTTGTTGCCGGTGCTGGTGTTGCCCCGGTGCTGGTGGAGTAAGATTTACACAACGGGTTAAATTTATACACCAACATGAAGTGCCAGATAGTGGCTCTTGGCTGTAATTATGGCCCGCTATTCAACCGAAATATGGGCCATGACAAAGAACCAACATCTACGCTTGAAAAAGGGACTTATTTCCGACCGACCAACCAACCAGCCAGGATGAATACACATCCCTTTGAAGCAACTCCCAAATTTATGTACACGCGAAAGCAACAAAGGAAGCCTTCCCCTCTCGGGTGTCGTCCTCGCCGGAAGAATAGTGGGAGCCTTTTATACAATAATTATATTATCATTCATCCTCTCTCTCGAGGGAAGGCGGCGACGACGAAATCGTCGTATTCTTGAGCCAAAGTGTTTGGAATGAAAAAAAAAGCAATATGCCCTCGATGCTTGGGGAAAAGAGCGCGGCCAAGGCAATAAAATCGAGTTTCTTCGAATTATATTGGGACGATCGCGGTGCAATGGGGGAGCTGGGCTGGGGTGTGTTTTCCTTTCTCCTTCGTCACGCCGAGCCTTGACTTGCCCAAAAACCACCACCACCACCACCATCAGCGAGTGAGCGAACTGTCAGATCCGAGAAAAGACACTTTGGAAAAGAAGGAAGATCTATCATCGCAATAAAATATGAGATTAATTGCCTGGCGGGGGATTTATGGCTGGCACTGACTCTCTCTGTGGCGGCGGTTGGCGGCGGCGGTGGCTGGCGGTGGGTCGAGTGAGTCGTAGAATTGCTTCAAATAAATCAGATTATAAAATTTTGCTTTTATTTCGGTGCGGGAAAAGCGGCTTAACGTCTCGTTCGATTAATTACGCTTGCAATGAATCTTAAAATTTGGAACGCTGAAGAGGTCTGCTTTTTATTGGTGGGCTCAAGTTAAGAATATGTTTGCTAGGATCAACTTCTAATTGAGTTAATAGAATAGAGCATGAGCATGAGCATGATTGACCGCCCGAGGTTGCTACTCCGTTATTGCCAGATCAGCTGTTATTACACAAAGAACCAATAAATGATGCTTGGGACTAGCATGCATCCTCAATGTGTAAGAACTGGTGATCTTAAACTAAGGCAATACCGGCGCCGGCCTCGTCCGAATGCAGGTCAAATAGGGAATGGGTAGGAATATGTTGACGTGATACTCGCTTTGTTGGAAGCCGAGAACACCTCTGCACTTCCACGAGAAATCACTGGGATGTTGGATAAAATGGTTGGGTTTGCAGCCGGATCCGTTTTGGGTAAACGGTGTGCTGAATTCAACTGACGTCGGCAGCGAATAAGATATTTAACTATGTTCCCGATTCATTCTCTGTACAGAGATGCACTAAAGCTATTTAAATTTTGGCACCGACTTAAACCAACAGTAGGGATGCTATTGGGGCCACTCAGCAAGTGTGGGTGGTTTATTTTAATGGAATACAAGAATACATTAAGAACATCGAGTTTGAGGACCGATTTAAACCAACAGTAGGAATGCTGTTGAGTGCCACTCTACAAGTGTGGATGGTTTATTCAGCAGAATACAAAAGTATGCTAAAACACCGAGTTTGAGGACTGATTTAAACCAACAGTGGGATGATATTGGGGCCACGCACAAGTGTGGGTGGTTTATTTCAGCAGAATACAAAAGTATTTTAAAACACCGAGTTTGAAGACCGATTTAAACCAACAGTAGGGATGCTGTTGGGGTCACTCCACAAGTGTGGGTGGGTTTACTTCAATGGAATACAAGAATACGTTAAGAAGTCATCCGAGTTTGAGGACCGATTTAAACCAACAGTAAGGATGCTGCTAGGGCCACTACAAGTATGGGTGGTTTATTTCAATGGAATACAAGAATACGTTAAGAACTATCGAGTTTGATGTCCAATTTAAACCAACAGTAGGGATACGTTGTTGAGGCCACACACAAGTGTGGGTGGTTTATTTCAATAGACCACGGAAATGCATCAAAATTCCGATGTTGAGGACCGATCTCTCATCCAGCCCTAACCTCGTCTGACACAATGCAGACCCCATCCCCTTTGGTATTGATCGTATGCATGTAATTTACGTGTACATACCACATGCAGCAACAAAACACATCTGACATCCACTGGTCTGTCACTGAGAAACAAAACCATCACTTAACATGTTTCAACATTCAAAAAGACATAAAAAGCCGAAAAAAAATAAACAAACGTCAATCCAATCAACAATGACAAAATCTCAATAAAAAGATACTTGACTACTTTTGCGAATCAACAGCCCAACAAACAAACGAAAGCAGTAAATAAGCTTACATGCTTTATTAAAGCTGAATTACGACTATCGCAGCTGAATAAAAAATCTAACTGAAATATAAGCTGAATAACCATGTCCTCAATTGAAATATTAACATTAATTCAAGTGTTTCATTTTGTTTGAATACTGCGTATAGTAAAAGCTATTTTAGTATTTATATATAACTAAATTTACACAGTTCAACAAAGAGCTGAATAACAGTTTATAAATCTGTTGTAAACATCGTTATATAGCCTAGCTTATAAAACCTGATATTAAATTGAATAACAGCTGTAATGTACATCATCTATTCAACTGATCCACTTATAAAGCTGAAGCAAAATAATACGCAAGCTTTACACAGGTGTTCCCAATTGACTTTTATCTCAACCACTGAATGCAGATAGTTGAACTTACAGTTTATGCCTCTAATGCAATGCCTTTTAACTAGCTTCTGCCACCAAACTCATACTTAGGCTGGTTGAATAGCAGTCTGTAGCTTCAAACCAACAGTCAGCTAAATAAACCACAATTAAAAATAAAAGGTTGTTTGAATGCCGTAGCAAAGACCTTCGAAGCGTTCGTAATTTTGGTCTCCAATATTTCTTCTTCAACTTCAAGTTATGCTGCAGAGATTCATGTGAATTCAGTTAGTTCCCAGGTATTTCGTTCCTCAGTTGTTCATTTCTGATGCCGGCGAGTACTGGACATGTTTTCAAGAGTTGAAACTATAGTCAATCATTGCTTGGAACAAAATAGCATTTTACATTGCCCATCAAGGTAGAAACAACGCAGTGTTGACAAATAACACCAGAAAACATCGTCCAGTATCTTTTTAATCTGCCAACTTGTTCAACGTCCTCGGTTGTGCAGTGCTAAGCGCAGTAAAACCAGACGGCATCCAATGCCAAAGCTTGTGTACGAGCACATTAACTCAGAGACGTTTAATAACAGCATTTCAGGAAGCTTTGACCGAGCACCGATGCTGCTTTCTATTTACAGGCAACACCATAAATAGAATGTCAGTGACCAGCTCAATCACCAGCATCGTCTTCTTATCTCAATATATAGTCACATTTTACTTATCATAGACGATTCCGTTGGTACTTTCCATTCAATTATGGGATACTTGCGAAGCTGGCATGTCACGCAGTTGACGATAGAAAGGTTTGATGGTTCAAATCTCGATTAATGATATGTTACATAATGTTCCTACTAAATCTCAATTAATGAATGTTACATAATGTTTCTGTTAATTTACACGTATAATAATATCAATTTAAATACGCATAGTATAAAATGTCTATGTCCGTATGGACAATCACACAAAATACGCAAAAATATTTTTTTGGGAATTTAGAATAGGCCTGAACAAAAGTTCCCAGTAAAAGACACTTCACAGCTTTGTGAATATGCCTAATGATGTTGAAGAAAAATTTCATCATTACAAGTAATTAACAAGGAGAGCTCCACCATAGCTCAGCAAAGGTCACTTTGACTTCTCGGAAATCAGCCTCAAGTCGTGTGCAGCACTTAAACAGCAGTTATTCAACTATCTTGGCTGAACTCCATTGCTGGAAAACTCGCTTGCAAGCACATGCAGTTGCCTCGTGTTCAAAATCGACGGCAAGGAGCGGCTTAATAACTTCTCCAGAATTTGTGTGAATAATGCCTGAGCAAAAGCTGTGTTTGGAAAACAGTTTCAGAGGTTGTCTGAACACACTGCTGAATTAAATTGCCATGGTAACGATGTTGGTTCACACGGTGATTGTTTGTCATTGGAGAGCCACTTCCACAAGACGTGTCCGAGAATTCCTCCCCATGGACGCCTCTGCAGCCACATCCAAAAAGCTACAACTTGAAGCAATGCAAGTGTCAGCCCGACGACCTCCGAAACAAGTGAAATATCTAACTACAACATCTCTCAACAAAATATCTAGACACATCCTATACTACTTAGAAGACGGAATGAACCCAATTCATGGAGATAGTGAGTTAAAGTTCAGATGAGAAGATGACGGGGAGAACTCCTCGATCTCTCATATGTGACACGTGTAATGACAATGTTATATGAGAGTGGTTATCCTGTTGAACAACTAGAACACAGATGATACGTAGTGCGCAAGCATCCGGATTTCACTGAAGAGCTGATATTTGGCTTAGCAGCAAGCGCTTCCGCGTGATCAGAAGACTATTTAATGTCTGTAACAAGATGAAATAATAGGGAAATTTATATTTAAAAAAAGAAAGTATTAGAGTTGACATGGACAAGCACACCATAAAAATATAAAAATATAAAACATATGATAATAAAAGATGCTTATTATTAAGATAGAAATCCAATCAAACTCTAGCAAACATATGCACCTTCCCTACAAGGGCAAACCAATGAAAATGATAAAAATGAGAGTAGCCATTAGCAAACGTGAACTCGTTGCAAACACAACCATGAATAACGCCACACCGGGCTAGGGGAGTCAAAACCTACAAAATGCAGAAATGCAGCAGTTGTAAAATGAAAATATTACCGGTTGCAGAGGAACGTAAACGAATAACATATCCATCAATTACGCTTAGATGAACACGGAAAGTACTGGGATTTGCTTCAGACAGCGAACGGTGCATGCAAATGCCAGGTTTATGTGGGCAAAACTTCAAAATGCTTCGCTGGAAGACCCCAACTAGCGCCAGCGTCAGATTCCAATCTCCTGTTTCGGGCACGTTTGCACCAGTGGCGCATCGTTGCCGTGCAGTGCATCTGATGTGCTACACGCGCCCCAGATGCAACACCCTGCCACCATACGGAAAATCAGTTACTTCGATCTGCGTGAGTGACTTTCTCCGGTTCCGAACTGCAACGAGAATACATACAGATCAAAACAGCAAAAAACGAAAGCAAAAACCCAGAGTAGTAGAAGAGAAAGAGACAGACAGAAAAACACGCAAACGCCGCACGTCTGGCTCTTCCGCGTAGAACAGCGCGCCCTTCCGCTTCCATGATCCGTTCATGTTTACAAGATTTCTCGTGGTACTTCAATGTATGAATGCTGAATGGAGCAATAATATTTAAAATCACTCACACTGAGTCGTTCGTTTGATCCGGTATCCAATCGCAGAAATGTGAGCAAAATCATAAGCGTTATAGGTTTTTCATCATTAGGTAGAACCTTATTTCTTTTTAAGTACTAACACATACATATGGGTGATCATGGTCTGACAAAATCTTTTTCACTCGCGATCTGCCACAATTTATCTCTTGTAGTCGTATTTTTTTTCCACAGAGACTCCTTCTGCCGGAAACCACATCAAGTTCAAAAAAAAGCTAACACAATATCATCCATCCAAAATTGACCTGATACAACCGCAAGCTAGCAACACAAGTAACGTTCAATACACTCACCACTACAACGACACTCAGTTTTCTTGTGTTGTTGATTCTGCTGATGGCTGACAAACCACAGACGACGGAACGGGTGGAAGATAGAAATTTTTATCTCGATGGAGGAATTTTTTTCATTTTCACCACTCGAATGCTACATCGGAGGAGATTTTCGATGCTCTACACTGGCACCAGCACCTGAGTGAAACGACTGCACGACAAAATGTGGCAGGGTATTTACGGGTGAAAACGAACAAAAAACGCAATAATACCACACGCTGTGAATCCGGCTCAGCAACCACTGGGATCAACAGCGCAGCCTACTCCTCAATTGAGTTAATAGAATAGAATAGAATTATATTACTTGCTGTGTCGTATACATGTATATGTCTTATTATGTATAAGGCAAAACACTTAAATTGTGTATCAAATATTTACCTATATTGTGGCAAAGCTGGCATCAGACATTCTGGAATCATTTATTGGAAAATTTCTGTGCTGTTGGTTGTTTCGAAAAAAATCGAAACTTACATTACAAGCAGAATGTCAAGAAAAAACAGTCAGTAAAAACATACGATAATTATGAAGAGTGATATACCCGTTATTCTTTCACTCTGCAACAATAATATGTTGTAGCTTGAATGACATTACAACAAACACGAAGGAAAACATCAAAATGCTGTATCGATGATGGTATGAGAGCGTTGTCGTGAGAAAAGTCGTGACTGCCCACACAGTGGGGGAAATGCAGTGTGCGTATCCTACGTAACAGCGATAAAAAACGTTTTGTCATTATTACCACTGACGCACCGATCAACAACATTGCATTTTCAGCAACATGAACAAAAGGGACAATCAGTTGTTGTCAGTTGTCAAACAAATTACTGATCTGAGCAACTTTTAAATTTGTTGTGGATGGACTTCACCCTGGATAAAAATGCCTGTATAAAATCACACACTGAACAGAAACGAACAATATCTTCGGCAAACTAGTTGTAAATTGACTTCTCTATCAGGAAAAATAGCGAAATAAATACGATTTTGAACCAGTGTCCATCTCAATACGGAAGATGTTTGCGAATCCGCAGTTGTAACGAAGCTTTTAAATTATGTATCGTTACGATATGAAAAGATATCGTAACCATACATGATTGAAAAAGCTTCAGTGTTCATTAAGTCTTCTGGAAGATCAATTTCAGAACTTAGGTAGATAGTTAGTTAGCTTTTTGGCAATGCAAAGTTACGACATGTGTTCAATTTTGTTCACTGAATCTTTTGGAAGGTCCACAGACATTCTGAGAAAATCCGGGATATTCTAGGTAATCCAAACTGTTTTTGAGTCCATAACTTAGAATCCACAGTTGAAGTTGCTTTATGGTAGCTTGTGCCTATAGCACAAGCGACATATAATCAGTGTAAAGTAATTTGAATCATTTGAAATGGACACCGGTCTTATGAAATAATCAGGGATGTTCGAGATGATTTAAACTTAGGATCTATAATTGTAACGGTAGCTTTTTCAGCTATACTAATTTACTATGTGTATTCAAACATGCTCATACTCAGACATTATGTGATAATTTGGGATGTCCTAGGTCATCTAAACAGTCCTGGAGCTCAAAACTTGGGATGTACAGTTGTAACTATAGTTTTAAGGCAAGACAAATTTCCGATATGCATTGAACCTTCTTCAATGGATATTCTGGAAGGTTAACCAACATTATGATGTAATCTGGGATGTTCTGGGGCATGTTCGTTAGTTTCAAAACTTTGGATCTACAATTGAAACTTTAGCTTTTTCTCACGTCCAAGGTGTACTGGTGTATGATATGTATTCAACTATGTTCATTGAATCTAATGGAAGATCAACCTACACTAAGAGATAATCTGGGATGTTCTAAGTCATCCAACCTATTCTGGACTGCTGAACTTAAGATCTATAATTGCACCTGTAGCTTTTTCGGCTATACATAGTTACGATAAGTTTTCAGCCATAATTTTCTGGAAGGTCAGCAAATATTATGAAATGATCTGGAATGAATATAAAGTTTTAATTTAAGCTATATCAGCCATTCAGTTCTGGAGCTCAAAAATTAGGATCTGAAATTTTAACTGTAGCTTTTCAGGCTACACAAATTTACAATATGTATTCAACCATGCTCACTGGATCTTCGGGTAGAGTTCTAGGCCATCCAAACTATTATGCAGTTCAGAACTTAGGATCCATAATTTGTCGGGGTTCTGCCAGACTGCACCAAGCTACATATGTGTCATTCTTCGTAACTGATCCGATGCAGTCATGACCGAATGTTTTTTTTCGGTGCATTATGGAGATGAATCACTTTAATTGGTTATTTGTTACAAACTTCAAGGACCACTGATCTGGTACACCTTCAAATTTAAAAGTTTTGTTTGAATATGTCGGACAAAACTGATGATTTTCGATAGGTGCATGGTGCGATTTGGCAAGAACTCTGACCAATTGTGACTGTAGCTTTTTCAACTGCAAGGCTAATTTAGGATAACCTAGATTCTCTCATATTATCTTTTGACTTTCCAGAAGGTTCAATGTACATGGTTGGATACATATCGCAACGTTGTACAGTCAAAAAATCTATAGACAGAATTGTAGATTCTAGGTTTTTAACTCAAGAAAAGTTAAGATAACCTAGAACACCTAGGATTATATGATATTGTCGATTGAACTCTCATAAATCTAACCATGGTTGAATACATATCGTAACTTTGTGTTATCGAAAAAATACAATTACATCTTTTGATACTGTTTTGACATTCTCACAGTCACCACTTCTTCACTTCTATTGCGTTTTATTTACCTCCTTTTCCAACTTCAACACATTGTTACACTCCGGATGAGATTTCTTGATGTGTCGCTAACAGTTGTTCAACCCAAATGTTTTCGGAATGAATTTGAAATTGTGACCGAGGCTACAACTCAGACCCCCGTTACCGGAACGCCCTCTTTAACAAATGATGAATCCATTTGTTCAAAACAACACAACGTAACAAAAGGCGCAGAGAAAATGCCACAAATGTACAGAGAAAATCATATTAAAACACGAACTTGCTCATTGCTCGAATATTGACAGTACATCACTAGTCGGGATTGTCAAAGCTTTGATGGAACGTACGCAATAAGTTGAAGAATGTCGCTAGAAACGGGCATGGTTGAAATGATGAACAATATCTGCAATATTGCAAATCAAATCATATTTCAGGAAACAACTAAGTATTTTATGCTATTATAACAACATGTATGATATGCTTTAGTTTATGCTAATAAAACAAAGTGAAATTTATTGCAATCGTATGTTTCGCTTTAAAGCTACAAGTATCCATCCATCTTTACCAACTATCACCTATCCCTCGACAGAGTTTTTGTTAGGTCGAGAGTAACAAATTCAAAACATAATAACATATTTTCTTTCAAAACAAGTAGCTCGCCCTCACGTACGAGCACCAGCAACAGATGAAACAATTATCACCTCCCGATGCTATGTGTATACGTAAACTATCTAAAAATTCTCGAAAAATATGTTTGAAGTCAGGTTTTGAGGATAATTCTATAGAGATGCAGAATTCAGACGTAGACGGCCACTTAGATCGATTCAAAATTAAGTCAAATTCAACTTAGAAGAGTAAAAAGTGGAGTTACACATAGACTTAACAGATATGGGTAAATTTCACTCATACTTATATTTACTCAAATATTAAACAATTTCACGCATTCCATGCGTAACTCTACACGCAAAAAAAGCCGCAGTAGAAACTACCATTTCGAGGGTTAAATTAAGCACAATCACCAACAATTTTCAGCTGACTATAAATGCTTTTGATTTTACCATGCCTGCGATTAGATCAACCATGGTGCGGTTGATATCATTATGTGGTTTGTCAAATATACCACAAACGTTGAAGATTTTACCGTAAACGTAGTAAATTTGACTGAAATTTCATGGTAGTTTTAAAGATAGGCGTAGTCGGGTAAAATGGTAGTTTTTACTACAAGATTTCTTTCTGTGTACTTTCTTCACTGTTGAGTTGAACTCGACTCAATTTTGAATCAATATCAGTAGCCGTGTACATATAAAAATAAGCAGGAAGAGAAAGAGGGATAAAACCAAACATTGTCTTATTTCGGTAGATGCAACATGTGACATGATTGGATGTATTTTTGTTGCATACAAAGCAATATACACACAACGCTATGTCTCTTTCGTAAATGACAACCAGATGTTCTGAGACGTTTTGATCTTGATTCTTCGGTCATGCAATTTCTCATAATTGTGTTGAGTATGCAACAATGATAAAGATACATTATTTTTTGTTCCAATATTGAAAAGTTAGGACAATGTCTTTATCATTCATGACCTGCGAGTTTGGATTCACTGATAACAAGTCTAAACAGTGGAAGAAAATGTGTAGGAGATGTGCATCGTTGCTTATTTATAAAGTAGCAAACGTAATATATGTTATGATTATGATTTATTGCCTACACTTTTCAATTTGTCCTTTTTTCTTGCCAAGCTAAAATAGGAGTATAAACGAATCTTAAGCTGTTCCGATGTAGTATGTCCTTCTTATATAGGTCTTCATTTCGTCCGAAGAAATCACCGTTGTTACTGTAGAGATAAAAAGCAAGGAATTCTAGAAAATCTGGAGTTAGAGTGTGGACGTTTTTATTTATTTTATTTATTTATTGTTCTTCGTCTCGAATTAAAAAAAAAAACTCAACAGACTGGACTTAACCTAGGTTTCTAATTCTATTCCTGAACACACATTTATACATATTAAAATCAAAAACAGCACTCACATTGTTAAACGATCTAACACAGTTATCGAAAGGGTTGTTTTGCCCATACGTAGTTCTATGGCGACTGATCACAAGTAAACTACGATGTTTTGCAACAGCGCCGGGCAATCTACACTAACTTCGATAATAACAAAAACAAATAACCTCTGTAGGTTAGTACGTCTGTGCATTAAAGTTTCTAAATCGATCCGTCTGCAACGACTCGGTTAGTCAGGTAGATTTGCTGGGTCATTCCACGGGAGTTGACGAAGAGCATACCGTACAAAATTGCGTTGAACCCTTTCCAACCGGATGATATGCACTGAGTGATAAGGTGGCCACATACTAACAGCATACTCCATGATGCTACGAACGATCGAACAGTACAGGGCTATTCACATTAGGCCGGCCGAAGCCCGGTCGGGTGACGGCCGAGTTATGCTACGAATTCATTGTATGGGTGCTGTATGCAACCGTTCACATTAACCCACCGGGCCGTGGTCGTGGCCTTACCGGTGTTCGACCGGGCTGGTAAATAATATTTCTTGGCAACGATATTTTTGACGGCTCGGTCTCAGCACGGCTGGCAGCATGTGCTTTGATTTATATGTAGTTGTGAGCGCATCGCTCAACAAGCGCGAATAATACGTATTGATAGAGAGTAGAATAGTAGTTTGGTGTTTCGAGCTAATTTGGTTTGCGTTTTAAATTTGTTGTATTTAAAATGATAAGCTTAGTAATCGCAAATTGTCATTGTCAGGAACACAATTTTTAAAGAATATACTTCATAGATTCGACCAAACTAATTTATTCATGTTTTCAGAAGACTCGATCAAGGCTGTCTACGTGAAACACAAGGACTTATTCTGTTTTCAAACTTTATTTAGGAAAGTGGCCCAATAGTGTGAGAGCTAATTTATTCTATTTATTTTAAACCAAATAAACTACACTCGCAGAAAATCAATAAATAAACTAGTTACAATTGTCCTTGGTTTTTTTAGAACACATTCATTTCCAATTGAATTTACTTTTTTACTCAAAACGCTCCGCCATGAATAGGAAAGTATTCCTAATTGCAGTATTTATAATTATTGTTCGTATAATTGCGGTAAATCCACCATTTTTTCTACCAGTGGCAAAGGGCATACACCTTTAAAACATAGCATGGTAAGTGGTAGCACAAGTTAACGATGCAAAATGTAATTTATGTTTTGATAAAAGGCAAAATGCTTACTGATAGTGCAACTATAAGTACACAACCATATAGACAACAAAATTTTAAGGAAATATTTCTATTAATACGGCATTTTTATCAAATTAACGATTCAAATGTGCTAAGCCGTGACTTTAACGATTAAAAGTGTATGATACAGATACAGATCACAAATTACCTATAAACCTTATTTATTAAAATAATTTTAAGTGTTTTTACATTGTTCTTGCATTAGCGGTTCCGAACATATTAACAAGTTTTCTAAACATGGGTTTCATTCATAATGTAGAAACTAAAAACTTTGACTAAATCTTATCGAACTATGATTTTTTGCCTGAAATTATTAAACGTTTTTTTTTTAAATTTGTTTTAAAGTCCCAATATTCGAAATTCAGGGTACCTTAACAATAATGTTCCAGGGAGGCTGCCTTAAAATCATTTCCATAATTTTGTTCTGAATCCCTTGAAGTGTCTTTTTCTTGCTAGGCAACAACCTGCCAACATAAAGCAAGGCCGATCTAGAAATTTATTTCACCCTTATGTGATCGACAGGGTACCCGGATACCCACCAAATTCAAATGATTATAACTCTGGCTTTTATTGACCGATTTTTATTCTTTTGGCACCGTTAGGTTCCAAAACTCATTCGCTTTAGGGATATTACCAGCAATGATCATTTGAATGCATCTGTGCATCTGTGTTCCGGTACAAAGTCACAATATCGGAACATCTATTGAATTTGCAGGAATGTTTGTCAGAAAGTTGGAATAATTCCTAGAAACTATTTTTATCCTATTGTAGGCCATATGCCAACTTGTTCCTGGAACGGTCATTCTGTAACTGGTTCTCGTGGGGCCTAGAGTGGCCATTAACATATTTCAAAAGAAAGCCGGGCAATATGGGTATCAACATTCATGAAATTTCTCCAGAAGGCTACTTCTCAACCTTTTGTGGCTATCTGATAATTTGTCATCGGACCAGTCAATCCTGAACAGGTTCCCGTGGGGCCTCGAGTGGCCATGAACATTTTCAGTAGAAACCCCTGGCAATATGGGTATCAAAATTAATGAAATTTCTCCAGTAGGATATTTCTCACCGTTTTGAGGCTATCTGATGATTTGTCCTCGGGCCGGTCATTCCGAAACAGGTTCTCGGGAGGTCTCAAGTGGTCAAGAACAATTTCAGTAAAAACCCCTGGCAATATTGCTATCAAAATTCATGAAATTTCTCCAGTAGGATATTTCTCAACGTTTAGTGGCCATCTGATGATTTATACTTGGACCTGTCTTTCCAAAACAGGTTCCCGTGGGGCCTCGAGTGGCCATGAACATATATAGAACGAAACCCTGGCAATATGGGTATCAAAATTCAAGAAATTTCTCTAGTAGGATATTTCTCAACGTTTTGTGGCTATCTGATGATTTGTCCTCGGACCAGTCAATCCGGAACAGGTTCCTGTGAGGCCTCGAGTGGCCATGAACATTTTCAGTAGAAAACCCTGGCAATATTGCTATCAAAATTCATGAAATTTCTCCAGTAGGATATTTCTCAACGTTTAGTGGCCATCTGATGATTTATCCTTGGACTTGTGAATCCGGAACAGATTCCCGTGGGATCTCGAGTGGTCATGAACATTTTTGAAGGAAACCTTGACAATGTGGTTATCAAAATTCATGAAATATAGGATATTTCTCAACGTTTTGTGGCCAGTTTTGTTGATGGCCACTCGAGGCCTCACGGGAACCTGTTTTGAGATGACCGTTCCGAGGACAAATTATCAGATGGCCACACAACGTTGTGAAATAGTTTTCTGGTTAAATTTCAGAATTTCGAAGCCCATATTGCCAGAGTTTCCTTCAATCCATGAACATGGCCAGTTGAAGCCAAAAGAAAACCTGTTCCGGAGAAAAAGGTCCGAGGACAAATCATCAGATGGCCCTCAAAACGTTGAGAAATATCCTACTGGAGAAATTTCATCAATTTTGATACCCATATTGCCAGGGTTTTCTACTGAAAATATTCATGGCCACTCTAGGCCCCACGGGAACCTGTTCCGGATTAACCGGTCAGATTACAAATCATCAGATAGCTTCAAATCGTTGAGAAATATCCTACTGGAGAAATTTCATCAATTTTGATGCTCATATTGCCAGGGTTTCTTTTGAAATATGTTCATGGCCACTCTAGGCCCCACGAGAACCTGTTAAAGAATGGCCGTTGCAGGAAAATTGTCGGCAAGTGGCCCACAATGGAATTAAAATAGTTTCTAGGAATTATACCAAAGATTTTGGCTTCCATTCCCGGAAATTTAATAGAAGTTTTCAAATAGTGCCTCCGTACTGGACGACAGCCTCGGTAACCCGGATTTACGGGAACCAGATGAATTCAGACGGTCATTGCTGATTATGTCCTAAGAGCCAATGTGTTTTTGAATCTAACGGTGCAAAAGAATAAAAATCGGTCCCTAATAGGAGGAGTTATAACCATTTGAATTCGGTGGGTACCCGAACACATAAGGGTTAAATTTTAGAAGTTGATTCTTAATTTAAACGGATTTGCTGTGCATTAGAATTATTAATATTCTGTATATTTATTTCATATAGCTTTAATACATTTAAGGTGATTGAAATAAGTTAATTTCTGTTGAATTATCATCCCAAGGTATTTCAATTGACTTGATCAGCTCTGGTAAATCTCACGGCTGTCATGCGACAATGAAACAAACTGTCCATTTCACTATCACGGGAAGAAACGAACTATCATGAGGTTTCTTGTCATTCTTGAGCCATCTCGCAGCCATATGATTTTTTCTCATGGATTTTGATTCCTAAATTTCTAACTTGTTTATATGAAATAAGCCAAGCCATATGTCATCGATAGAATGAAAAATGCATATAATGGTTTGCCTAAAAATAGTAATAATATCAATAAACGTGCTTGTTATTGCGATGACCAAAACAGTGTCAAAAAATCGATGAATTTGAAGAAATCTAATCATGTTTCCTGTGATGAGATTATCAGGTGTATTTCAATCAACATTGCATGACATTTTTTATTGATTATGACAGCCCTGGATTTGACCATGAACTTGGAACTCCGTTCATAGTATCTATGTGATTACTACAAGTTTTCAAGAAATTAGCTGGAAAAGGAAAAACTATACTTGAAATTTGGGAAGTGTTGGAAGAAGTCTTTCATTGTTGAAAATCAGAAGTGATAATATCTAAACTTTTTTGTTTTGCAGTCGGCTGCAAATAACACGATGGCTTCTTCCTAATCAACAATGCCTTTGTCGTCAGCGAACAAAGATAATACAGGGGGTTCTCACCGAATATATTATCAAATATTGCCACAAGAATGCTGCTCTGAGGAACTCCTGCTCTTATAGGTAATCATTAGGATTTGGAATTCTGATAATGATGAATTTTGTTTATAGTTGGGATAGGTATTATCATTCATCTGTTCCTTGATCTAAGCATTCGTCTTTGTTTTTACTTTTTCAGTCACAAATGAATTTTATTGACATTTCTGATCGCCAGAAACTTACGCCTGAGCTTCAAGTGAATTGTGAAATAATGAGTTCTAAAAATGGCTTCTCAAGTTTAACACAAAATTTGAAAAGAAAAAAGCGGCTGTAGGGTATTCTACTTGGAGCCTGTTAATAAACCATATTGTCTCATTTTTAAAAACATCAGACCGTCCTACCCTTTCGTTAATGTTTTTCTCATGCATATTTTTGAAATTTTATGTGTATCGTAGAGTTTGACAGAAAAATCTACAGGGTTCAAGAATGGTCCCTTGATTATCAAGAGCAGATAATTAGTGATTTGAAAAAATGAGTTTCAGTCCCCGATAATATTTAAAGGTATTGCATCCAGACTCGATCAATCATAATCATAATATCCAAAAAAATAAAATGAAGATCATGGCTAATATTGCGAGTATCCATTAAAATATTGGCCTGTAATTATTAAATAAATTTCGGGAAAATTTTATGGCACTTCTTGTTTCCCGTAAACAATTTAAACAAATACGCGACCCACAGGTTGCATTGTTATTTGGTTTTCAAAACAAAGTCAACGTCATATTTCGGGTATCGGGGAAATGCTTCATGAACAATCAGTAAAGTTTTTCCACAAATTGGTTTGTGAGGCTGATTTTTTAAGACTTATCGACTTTATCGACAAGTGTATCAAGTGGTATTCGTCTTCTAACAAATCTGGCTGAGGAATTTGCAAATATTGCCACAGGCATTACAAACAATTATTACCGACTTTTCGACTAAAAGGGATTATTGATATATACAGAAAAACAAAAAATAACTGAGCTCTATTGATGTGTGCGTTCAATCTGCAATATAGAATCCCGAAACAGCCCCGGTACAGTGTGAAGTGTACAAAATATACCGGCCGTGAATTAAAAGCTTTCTGGCTCCGGCCCGGACACGGCCCGGCCTAATGTAAAGACCCCTTACTGCGCCTTGAGAGCATAAATATCGGTGAAACTACTTGTATTGCGATGAATAAATCCCAGTGCTGCAAAGGCCTTGAAGACGACACTGAAGAAGTTTGCACATTGTGGACAAAATACCTGTATCTGTCAAGATAAACAATAAGGCTAGTTGAATCAAACGGAAATTACTATTCTTTGTTCTCATTTTCAAGTTACAGCATTATACAACAGTTGAGCATTATACAACAGTTCACTTTATCCATACGAATCAGGTAGTTATGTTCAGCACTGGTGGCTCTTAAATTACTTAACGTTTTGGAAACATCATTAACTGAATAAAATAAAAAACAATTTCCAATCGATTTAAGTGATGATTTATAGAGATAAGTGAAACAACATGTTATTGATTCTATTGAGATATGACTTGAAATGCTGTCCGTTCGTGACGGCATAGCTCACGAACGACACGATGGATTTACTTGATATCTTTTTTGTTTGATTTGCCTTGGTTTCCACTAGGTTTAAATGAAGAAAAAATAAGAAAAAAAACTGGAAAATGAAAAAAAATCTTAAGAAACAAAATGTGATTATGTATGAAAATATGATAAGATGCTAGACGACTAGACCATTTTTCGATTTGTAAAGAGGAACCGTTGAAAACTATTATAATGGCTTCGTAATTAACATAGAAAAGAGAACGATAGAGGAGAGAATCACCTTACTTCTGTTACTTAGCACCTTTTGAAAAGATATACAAAACATGATAATACACTAGAGTCGCTTATTTCGCAATTTTTTACGGGGTTGTCGGAATTAGACGTGGTTTGCGGAAAAAAATAAGCGGTTTTCGTTATTCATGCCCGTTCGCTTAAATTGGATAAAAAAACGCGTCTCAAACCTAACTTATCTCGCATTTTACGAAGGTTTTGTAAATTATGGGTTTTTACGCGGATCCAGGAATTTACTCGGTTTTTTAAGTAGTTTTTTTTTCCATCGCACTCATTCCTGTGTAAAAAGTAACTTCAGTGGAACGTTTGTATTGATGACACTTCGCAGCGAAACGTAAATTCTCGATCAACAATAGAATAGGGCCTATCAACATTTGTAAACAAACATTTCCGAGCCCATAGGCCACCCACGCAAACCAATACCATAATCATGTAGGGAAAAGTCTCTCTACACGATGATGCTACCGATTTGCGTGTGTAGCCTATGGCTTGCGAGAAAAAAAGCCTCAGAAGTGTATGTTTACAAATGTTGATAGGCCCTATTCTATGTTGGTCAAGAATTGGAGTGAAGGCTTAATGTAGTTAATGTCTAATGTATTGAACTGGTAAATGTGTAATTACGTTTTTGGTTACATTAGTATCGTTCGTAGTGCATCAGGAAGGTGAAAACGAGGATATTACTAAAAAAAGACACTAATTAAGTTGCGATTTCAGTTCATTTCAATTAGAGTTGTTGTATAATGCCTCCAACTAGACAGAATAATATCGGTCAGCTGCTAGCCCAGCAAACTCTCGAATGAGACAAAGCGACGATCAGCGTGCAACTCAAAATGAATTGGATCGACAACGGATCTCACGGGTTCGAATGATGTTGAGTGAAGAAGAAAGAGCAGCTCAAAATACAAGCGATAAAGTTAGAAAGAAGCGTAATCGGCAAGTATCAGAAAGATCTGGTAACAATCGTGCCCAACATAACCTTAAAAATCGATTACGAAGGCAAGCCTACATTCCACAAAATCTTCAACCTGCTGCCTTTGGTTTGGTTGATGACTATGCGAAAACATCAGTCGCCGTTGGATTAGTGAGTGTAGTTTGTTATCATTTCAATGCATTTGCATTGCAAATTTGATAATTCATGCAAATATTATGAAAGGGATGTATTCAGAATAGTAAAAATTGACAACTCAGTTGAACAATGTATAAGCATGGAAATCAAACATGAAAATGAAACTTTTAAGTTCATTGCAAGATGGCTGACTAAAATAAACAGGAACAGAAATGCAAAGTCTTTAACTCAATAACTCTCTATAACTTTTTCCATATTATTGCTGTGAAAAACTAAAGCAACATAGCAAAAATAAATTTAAACAAATGAGATGAACGGTATTTTTATGCTCTCCGATATTTGAACAATTGTTACTTTGAAGCATAAAAATTCCTGAGTAAAACCTACAAGAGTTAATATAAAGGGTGTATTCGATAAAAATGGCACACACATATATCAGGGCTGGTAGCGGATTTATGGATAAATAATAGTGACTTTAGTGACTAAAATAATAAAAATAGTGACCAAATAGTGACTAAAAAGTGATTTCCAAATTTTTGTATTTTTTTAATTTTTTATACATTTGCTGTTTAAGTACAGTAAAAATGAACTAAGTGATCACCCGCGTTTGCAAAAATGAATAAGACTGCAGCCCAGTATGACTTTTTGGGTTTTTTTTTTCGAAAAAAAAGCCTGTAATCAAGCAACTTTTTTCTCTCCAAGGCCTCCTGCACTTGGTCCGCAGCTCGTTTTTGCAAAGACAGGTCTATACGCACGGTTGAAACGCGGCTGAAAGCATGGCCTGTGCTAGACTTACTTCTGACATCTCTTGCTTCTCAATTCCTTTTTTGAACCGTTGCCATGTGAAGCTGTTTTCACCACCTTAATCGTCTGAGGGTATTTAGACTCACCTATAGCCGTTTTCTTAGTAAACAACTGGTTCCAATACTCCTCAATTTCGGTACTATGTACTTAAGGTCAGCACCTAGCATTTTAACAAGTTTCATTCCTCAATAAGAAGATCATAGTTGACCTGAATCGGAAGTAACTTGGTGATTTTCATAACATACTTGGAGCTTTCACTGCATGTAACGGATGGTGACGACCTAGAACATCCTGAATATTAAGAAGTTCATAAATGCCTTATTAAAAGTGTAAGGCGTTGTTTTAGAATGTTATCATATGCATACGTATTATTAAATTCTCGTTGATAAATGTTATATATTTTTGTACCTTTCTGATAGGTTCTAGGTCTTCCAAAATGTACTTTAGTTCAAAAGTTCAGATCTACATTTGCTTTTAGGGCTATATAAGGATATAATTTGTATTGAAACATATTGAATGAACCTTTTGGAAGGTCAACCGTCATTATTTGATAGCTTTCTGATCTTCTAGGTCATCCAAACTGTCGTTGAGTTCAGAACTTAAGATCTACAGTAGTAACTACAGTTTTACGACTATACAAAGTTACGCTACGTATTCAACCATATTCAGTAAATATTTTCGAACGTGAAAAACATCTTGAGATAAACGGGGATGATGTAGGTCATCCAAACTGTCCTTGAGTTCATATCATATGATCTATAGTTGTAAAAGTAGGTGTTTAGAGTGTGCAAATACGTATTTAACAATAATTATTGAATAGCGTGGTAGGCCAGAATACACAATGCGACAACCTAGGAATATTCTAGGTACACCAAACTATCCTTATGTTCAAAACATAAAATCTACAGTTATAACAGTAGTTTTTTGAGCTTTATATGGTGACCATCTGTATTCAAACATATTGAATGAACCTTTAGGAAGGTCAACAGTCATTATTCTATAACTTTGAGATCGTCTAGGTAATCCAAACCGTCCTAGAGTTCAGAACTTGAAATCTACGATAGTAACAATAATTTTTTGGGCTACACAAACTGCATTCAGTGAATATTTTCGAACTTAAAATACACAATAAGATAATCTTGGGATGGTCAAGGTCATCCAAACTGTCTTGGCATTCAGAACTTAAGATTTATAGTTATAACAGTAAATTTGAGGCAATACAAAGTTACAAAAAATATTCAAATATATTCAATTAATATTCTTCAAGACAAACACATTATGAAACAGTATGACATGTTCCAGGTAATTGAAACTATCCTTTAGATCAGAACATAGGACCTTCGACAGTTGTAACAAAAGCTTTCTGGGTTTTTGCAAAGCTTCGACGTGTATTGAAACATATCCATTGAATATTTTGGAAGAACAACAGACATTATGAGATAATCTTCGGATGTTCTAGGTTATCCTAACTTTCCTGGAATTCAAAACATAAAATCTACATCCAGCTGTAGATTTTAAGTTTTGAATTGTAGATTAAAATCTACTGCTTGGACTGAAGTAATTTTCTTAAAGGTCATCAAATAATGAGATATCTTGAGATATTCTAGGTCATCAAAACTGCCCTTGAGTTCAGAATTAAGGATCTATAGTCGTAAAGTTAGCTTTATAATCTATGAAACGATATGCATTCAAACACATTCAATGAAGCTACTGTAAGCTCACCAGTCACTCTTAAATTATCTGGGGATGTTCAGGTTTATAAAAACTGACCTTGAGTTCAGAACTTAAGATATACGGTAGTAACCGTAGCCTTTTGAGCTATACAAAGCTACGATAAATATTCAAACATATTCAATTAATATTCTAGAACGTCCACAGACATCATAGGATACCCAAGTAACCACGAGGCTGTAATAGCATGCATATATCGGGCATATGTATTACGTCTAGTGCATCATTGAAGTTGAGATTAAAGCTGAAAAGGGCCCCACTAAGATCAAACAAATGCTATATCTTTGTAATGCCATAAGACATTGCTAAAGTAGCATTATTGCATTGGTAATGCATCACTACATTCTTAAGCTAATCTAACGCTTCATTACTTGACAACTGTTGAATTGATGCGATCCCGCATTACCGATGCTAATTTTGAGTTGAATAAGTGCAATAATGTAATGCTTGTTGTTACTTGGGTAAGCTTGTTAGTCTCAGGTCATTCAAACTGTCCTTCAAATCTTAAGGTCTACAATCGTAACAATAACTTTATGGACTGTACAAAGTTAAGTTAGATTAAGTTAACTTAGGATTATGTCATAATGTAAATTGGTCTTCCAGGACATTCAGGCGGGACAGCGTTTGCCAGGGCATCTAGATTTTTGGTGTATATTTCTCGACATTATATAGTGCGACCAGATCGCATAATTTGGTTGCCTATTGTACAATAGGTACAAGTGGTTTTTTTTTAATTTTCACAATCAGCGGTAAAAAAAATAGTGACTTTAGTGACTTTTGGATGCAAATAGTGACTTTTTAGTGACTAGGCTCAAAATAGTGACCAAGTCACTAAAAAGTGACCTGCTACCAGCCCTGATATATACTCATCAAAATTAAACTGATTATCGGATTTTCTTGAAATTTTCAGGGAATGAAGAACTACTATTGAGTTTTGATTTACAACATTTGTTTTATTCAATTTCGTCTCCCATCCCGAATGGCCGCACCTTCCTTTTCACTCCACCCATCAAATTTTGTACAACCGATTTTCCCAGTGTTTTTGTTGTTTTTACCAAAATTTTCTTCAATTCTAGCTCTGTTTTTATAGTTTCGGGATGTTTGCGAAGTTCCGATTTCATAATTGCCCAGAATTTTTCAATTGGACGAAGTTCCGGTGAATTTGGTGTGTTCATATCCTTTGGCACAAAATTGACTCCGTTGGCTCGGTACCACTCCAATACGCCTCGAGCGTAGTGGCAGGATGCTAGATCAGGCCAAAACAGAGTTAATCCTTTGTGCTTCTTAATAATTGGCAAGAGACGCTTCTTAAGGCACTCTTCCGTGTAAATCGCACCGTTTATTGTTCCGGAAGTGATGAAGGGAGCAATTATTTCACCACATCCGCAAATCGCCTGCCAGATTAGAAACTTCTTTGCAAATTTCGATAGTTGCTTCTTTCGAACATCGAACTTCGACTTGGCAACGAAATATTCTTGCCCAGGAAGTTGACGGAAGTCGGCCTTGACGTATGTTTCGTCATCCATCACGATGCAACCGGATTTGGTGAGCAGCTTCGTGTAAAGTTTCCGGGCGCGGGTTTTCGCAGTGATGTTTTGTTTTTCATTCCGGTTTGGGGCTTTTTGCACTTTGTAAACATGTAACCCAGCACGCTTCATGGTTTTCTGCACAAAACCGACTGACACCTTAGACTTTTTAGCGACATCTCGAATTGACATGTTTGGACGGTTCTTGAATTGTTGTACGACTTTCCTGGCCATTTTACTGTCCATTGGACCACTTTTACGACCACTCCCTTCCTTCCATTGGACACTCAGACGCCCCGTTGAAGGTTTTTATTACACGAGAGACAGTTGTATTTGCAATTCCAAGCCTTTTATTTTATATTTTTATTATCTGGTCTTCGAATTTAAATTATCGCACAGACAGTTCTTACTATGTACTTATTCTAATTTTAAAAATAGTCTTTGACACATTAAAATCAAATTGCACAGACACTTCATTAAAACGGCGGCAGCAAATTTCAAATGGGTTATTTTGACCGTAAACGGTGCGATGCAATGGAAGTCGAAGAAAATCTGTACGCCGAGTTGATCTAGGAGGAACGTTGATTTCAATTTTACTCAGCAGCACAGGACAGTCTACATTGTTGTTCAAGACATCGAACACGAAAAGACGTTGCAGTAACACTCTCCTGCTAGTCAAAGAAGGCAATCTTATTAGGGCGCATCGTTGTTCGTAAGGTGGCAGGCGGACAGAATCGTTCCATGGTAGCATTCGCAACGCGTATCGCAAAAGTTCCGTTGTATGCGCTCGATCCGACTGCTCTGGACAGCATGGTAGGTGCCCACACAAGTACACCATATTCTAATACACTGCGTACAAGTGAACAGAAGAGCGATTTCAAACAATATACGC